>MU614508.1:0-85432 GCA_025201725.1 Chytriomyces sp. MP71 | reverse complement strand
TCCAAAACGGGCCACGAAATCACGGAGGTGGACATCATCAACTGGGCCAACCAGACCGTTAAGGTGCGGGCGGGCAAGAACACTACTATCACACAATTCAAGGACGCGCAGTTGAGCACCGGCGTCTATCTCCTGGACCTACTGAATGGGATCAAGAAGGGTGTTGTGGATTACAACATGGTGACACCCGGTCACATGGAAGAGGATGCGCTGATGAATTCCAAGTATGCCATTAGCATTGCAAGAAAGCTGGGGGCAACGATTTTTGTGTTGCCAGAGGATATAGTGGAGGTGAAACCGAAGATGGTGAGTGCTTAACGTGTTGCTGATGTACTTCAATGGCAACTGACTTGAGTGAAAATTGCAGATCTTGACGTTTGTTGGAACACTTATGGCACTGGATAAGAGTGGAGTTTTGGGAATGTAAGATGTTGCAATGCTTGGAGGGTCGTGGGCTGGGTTACAAGTTTTCTTATTTTTCTGCTCTGGCTCAAACTACTTCTTCTCGACTCTGTGGAAGGCTTAATCCATGTTATATTTGTGATTCGTTTGTTTCTTGAAAGTTATACGGCCAGACAGCAGAGATACTCTGCATTCTTTTCTCCTCCAAAGAAGCTGCACGCATCTAAACAGCGACAAGAAACTATGTAAAGCCTTACCTCCATAGTGCATTTTTGTGGCATATGGAGCTCCTCTGTAGCACAAAGCTTTTTCAATGCAATCAATCCAAAAACTTAGGACAAAAGCGCCAATTGTAACAACGACGGTGATGATAATCACCATGACGGTTCAAGCCGTAATGTAAGTAACGACGCCATAGTCAAATTGTCTAATGTCGAAGATTCTGTTTGCTAAACTGGTGTTTGATTTGATTCTGCTTAGTTAGGAAGCGGGCTGCGAGGTTGCCACCCTTTATCCAGTTCTTTCTTAGTCCGTTATTTGTCTTCACTCCTTCACAAGTACAGTTGCGTAACTATTACAAACTCTGACACTTGCACCAGCTTCAAGGCGGTATGTTCAAGTCCGATTATTGAAGTGCCGCCTGGCGCTAAACTGCATTGCTATGAGCAAATTAGAGAAAGTGAATAACTCACACACGAGTGCGCAACTCTATTATCGATTCATCCTTCAAATTGTATTCCGACAAATTTGCAAAAAAATATGAAAAGTGTGAGAATTCCACATTCTTATTTCCTTTTCACAGAGTGTACACGAGCTTCTTTCCGCTCACTTTGCCCTCCCGCAACAGTTGCAGACCCTTCAGCACACCGTCCAAGCCGCTGCCACCTTCATTGACACTGGGGGTGTGCACCTTGACCTTGCCCGATGCCAACAACTCGTTCGCAATCAGTCCAAACTTCTTAGCAAACTCGAAGTCCACCAAGTTGGCCGGCAAGTTCAAACCCCACGCGGGCTTCACGACGGGCTCCCCTGTCGCCGTGTACGCGAGTGTGCTCGACACTTTGATGTTCGCATTGATGTCCGTAAGGAGCTTCGCATCAATCGTCAGGAGCGCGCTGTACTTGCCTCCCTCCGGGCGGAAGGACTCGGCGCAGATGCGCGGGCTCTGGGCCTCGCTCACACAGTCGAACGCGAGCGCCACGCCGCCGTTGGACGCAGCACGGATGTCCGCGGCTACGGTAGGGCTGTTGTAATCGAACACCTTGTCTGCCCCGAGACGCGTGAGGTAGTCAAAGTTGCGCGGGCTTGCGGTGGCGAAGACTGTGTAGCCGCTCGCCTTGGCGAACTGGATGGCGAGGGCACCCGTAGCCGTGCTGCCGCCGTAGACAAGGATGGGAGTGTTGTGGGCGGTGGGGTTGGCAGAGGGGAGCTCGAGGCCGAGGGACTGGTAAAGGCCCTGGCCGACGGTGTACACTCCTACACCCAGAGTGGCCGCATCTTCGAAGGAGAGGTTGTTTGGGATGGGCAGAGCGATATCACCCTTGACGGTGATTGTGGTTGCGAAAGTGCCGTCGTCAGGGTTCACACCGTTGCTTCCATGCGCGAAGCCCCACACGCGGTCTCCAACCTTGAAGCTGCGCGTCACCTTGCTACCGACCTGCAGGACAGTGCCTGATGACATGAATAAATGGGGGGGAAGAGAGTGATAAGTCAATGAGATTCAATGCATGAACCAACACAACGTACCCGCCCAATCGCAACCAACAGTTGAGCCGATAGGGGCCACGTAGTCAATATGCTTCCAGTCTGATTATTCGCGTGTAAGTCATAGGTCCTGTGTCAACTAAAATAAGGGAAAACCAACCGGTCGGGTTCAGAGCAACAGCGGCCGTCTTGACCAGAATAAATTCGTCGCGTAGAGTCGGTGCCTTAGTTTCGGTAACGGCCGCCTCGCGTTGGGCTTTGATTTTGATGGCCTGGATGGACATTGATCGTTTGTGGCGTTTTGATTTCGAATTGTTTTGGAGGGGGGCTTTTGTCTCCCTCCAGCGCTTATTTATACCCCATTCGGGAGGGATATCAACATTCGGGATGGATATCAAGTATTGCGAATGAAGCCAATCACGCCATTGTAATAACATTCGTTGCATTGATACTATGTTTTAAGAAGAAAAACAATAAATGAAAAATGAAAGGGACGTTTTGAGGGGCCGACTTTCCGCGTCTCATCTACTACCTCATTAGCAGCGCCATCTTCTTCTATAACTACCGCTTTCTTTAAATTCATTGCCCTTAACACTTTTCTTCAAACCACATCATCACTGGCCACGTCGTCGCCCACACACTTGCTCGTTGCCAGCTGCATCAGAGTCACTCAAAAAGCCCTGAACTACTAAATATGAGATATAGAAAAAGGAATCATATTCATTGTACGTGCTTTTGCTCCAGAGTTGCTGTAGAGTTGGAGTTAAATCGGGCTAACGGTCGCACCTGTTTCCTACTGCTATTAATTGGAGAGCGTCTTGTTAATGTAAGACGAGCGTAGAACGGGTCCACGTGTACGACGTAATAAAGATAATCATGATACAATCTTTGAATAAGGCGTGATTATTTCACCTCCTACATGAACCTCAACTTCACACCCTCTCCGCTTTCGAGTCCAACTTCAGTGTACTTCGGGTCCCTCTTCCAACTAAGCTGGATACACTGCAATCCGTCGAACAAGCAGTTCTTCGTCGGCACCGACTGCATCCACTGTTTTGGCCGCCACAGCACGCCTCGCGGGGTCCCCTCCAAAACTAAACCAACTTCACCACTTTTGAAGAGAGAATGAGTTGAAAGGATATCACGTTGTGTGATTCGGCAGGCCCAATGGTGCGGTGGAGGATACATGACGTGAGTGTGTTGGAATCCAAAGGTGAGTGATTTGGAACGCACTTTATGCAGGCTTGACACTTGAGGTGTCGTTGAAGTTTGAAAGTGTGAGACAGAACGCCAAGGATGCGACCTGACTGTACAGGAGTGCCATCGTTGGATCTGACGCGCCTATTTTTCGAAATCAGAGGATGAGGCGGTGATGGTGTTTTTTCAAATTGGACAATATCCGCAACGACGAGGAAAATAGGACTGCAGAGTTCACGCTCCCCTGATTCAGAGATACAAATAAATGATCTTCTTTATGGTTCCATGCAAACATGTTATGCATGCTTCATTTTTGTTCCAAATGTTCTCGCAAATTGGAGTGGCAATTGGTGCAATAGCGCTGGTGGTTGGCTGCGTTTTCCTTGTGCCTATCGAAGGTGGACAAGTCACAGGTGTGAAGGGCAAGATCGCATTTGGGCTTCGAACGACGAACACAGTGGTTGCAGCTGTGTCCACGATCCAAAGTTCTCTGTTCCTCTTGGCAGCCTCTCTCTTCCTCTCCCGATACGCTTGGTTCTTGTTCAAAACAAAGCAGGGGGCACCAATCGCCGTCTTAGACGCCTCCAACCGAAACTTGTAAGTTGCCTTTGGGTCGCAGGCTTGAATGTTGGAGATACCGATTCACCCAGTCAGAATTCAAATTGCCCGCCTCCTCGGAAACAAACCGTCCGCAAACGTGATCTTGTTTTCCTTCGTCGCCCTTCTTGCCGCTGCAGTCAGTTCAGTGGAGAACGTGCTTCTTCAGAGCTCCGTCACGTTTGGATCGGCCTGGAACGCGGACACGATGACAAATCAGGTACCCAATACGAGCCGTTTCGATGCCTTGCCACTTGTGCATTATTCTTCAGGTGAAGGTGGTGTCACAACACAGTACGTTTTGCCCACTAGCATCAATTCAACCAAGTTTGTGGCTGGGATTGCTGCGATGGGAGATGTGATAGGGGCATGCAACAACGAGACTCTGATTTGTGGAGCAGCTGCTTTGAATGCCTCAGCTCCTTTGATCAGGTGTGGTAGTGGAATTGACTGTGTGCAGGACATCACCTTGTACAATGACTTTGATATGAGTTGCTCCTCAAGCGGACTTTTTGATGTTGTAGTTCCGTATTATGGTAGTGCTCAAGTACAGGGCTATTATAGCTATAGAAATAATTGGATGTTGTCTTCAAGCAGTTTTGATCTTGCTCGCATCAATGTTACTGGAAGCCGGCAAACTGTGACTCCTTGGAGATATATATGGAATCTGACAAAGATTGATCCAACTTTGAGTGTCATCAAGTATCCCAAGTTGCCTTATGATGTGACCGTTAAGGGGGTCTCAGTTGTTTGCTCAATTACCTCTGCGTGGACAATTCGCAGAGAACAATTCAATGCTGGAACTTTGCAGAAAAATATTGTCCAACACTATGATACAGTTGGTCCAACAAGTAATGGCTTCGGGTACTTGAACAACTATGCAAATCAGGATCTAGACTCGTATCTTTACAACAGTGATTTCAATATGACCACATCTACGGAGACCCTTCATTATATTGGCCTCATGTTAAATAGTTTGGACGGAAACTGCACAGGATATGGTGGAACTCAATTGCTACAAAATGCACAAAGTTCTTTTCTCTGTACCAGTGCAATGCTGCAATCTCTCACATCTGCGCAAAGCCAGTCATTTGACCCAGTGGTAACACCACTTCAGCTTGAACAAGAAATGCGGTTCACTATGGAGCGCATATTTAAGAGGTTGATCAACAGTAACATGCCCCTTGTCGACGTTTCTGTGCCCAACTCTACCTTGCAAGCCACCACATGGGTGGAGCCAGTCCGTTTTTGGACTGTTGTTGGCATTGTGAACACCATGACTGTTATTTTTGCTGTCCTCTCAGTCTGCTTTGTCAAGATTGGCAAGGTCAAGGATGAAAGTGTGTTGGCAGCTCAGATTGCTCAGAAACTGGGAAGCCCCATCAGCTCAGATAATGAGTTCAAGCAACCTGTTGTTGTCAAAGACGTGGACACATAACTCATTTCAACTTGGAATATGGTTAATATGATAACGTGTTCCCTTGGTTTTTTGAATAAAAGAAAGGTAACGAAAATGGCTGCCCCACCTCTGTCCACCTTCCCTAGTTGGGGACGCAAGATTGTTGCCATCGGCCGCAACTATGCGTGAGTAAGAAAACATATTGGTACATGCAAGCTCACAAGAGGAGGGGATAGCGAGCATGCGAAAGAACTCGGCAATGCGGTTCCCTCCGCGCCCTTCTTCTTCCTGAAGCCCACGTCCTCGTACGTCTCTTCCTCTGCCGCAAATCCCGTCATTGAGGTGCCGAAGGGATCAAATGTTCATCACGAAGGTGAGAGTTGCGTTAGGCTACCTCTTCTCACTTCGTTTGACACAGTGGAACTTGCTGTGGTGATCGGCACTAATGGCCGGGACATCCCGGAAGTGAACGCAATGCGCTTTGTGGAGGGTTATGCGCTTGCGATCGACGCTACGGCGCGAGACATACAGGATGCGGCCAAAAAGGAAGGGAAGCCATGGTCTCAAGCGAAAGGTTTTGACACATTCACGCCGATCGGGTAAGTATTTCTCATCGCGGTTCTGGCCGACATGGCCTCTCCATATTGACTATCTCCAGCGAATTTATTCCAAAGAGTGCTATTTCAAACCCTGATAGCCTGGAACTCTGGCTCAAGGTGAATGGTCAGTTCAAGCAGGTGAGAAAGACAGGCTGCTATTCCGCTGGATGGCTTATCTCGCTCAACTTCGCAGAACGGCCCCACCTCAGATATGATGTTTAAGATTCCGCAGCTTATTTCTTATGTGAGCAGCGTCATGACGCTTGAGCGAGGAGATGTTATTTTAACGGGAACTCCTGCGGGAGTGGGTCGAATGAACCCGGGTGATGTTGTGACCTGCGGTGTAAAAAACTCGGGGGCCAGGCATGATATTTTCAATATGAAGTTTTACGTGGTTGAGCGACCAGGTGTAGGACTTTACGGAACTGGAAAGCCATGAATTGTGTGGCGAGACAGCACGAAATGAAGCATCTTTTAATTTTTGATAATGCTATGGTGTTGCTGTTCTTGCTGAGATTTACAAAGAAACAAACTTCTCCATGCTGGTCGATGCAACGGCCATTCTACGCGAGTGCCTACAACTAAAACTGAGACTCAAACATTTTCAGTTAGAGCTTGTTGCAGGTCTTAGTCTAGTTGATCGCGTCGTAAGCTTGGCGACACCCGGTGTGGAACCAGGTGAGGCACCAATTCAAATCATCACTCATAACGTCCCATACCCGAGCAGAGGTATACGTATCTATTCTGAATGAGCTGGAAGAAGAAAGTTCGCAAGCTTTGCCTGCGAGCACAGTTTTTGAAAATCCAAAGCGTTTTGTGGAGCACCGCTACTCGATCGCGTACTCTGCGAGCAGTCGAAGAGCATCTTCACGTCATGGAGCTAATCGTGGGATCATAAGCGAATCTAATGTCCTCAATCCGCCACCTTCTGTTTTATTTGCAGAAGTTAACGAACTTTTGCCCTCCATCCCTTCGTCCCTTAGTAACACTCAGGATTTTGGCATTAAGTCACCAAATGAGAGTATCAAGCTTCCCGATATCACGCAACTTGCTCCTGCTCCGCTGATAGACTCTGGGGTTCGCTGGGACAATGAAGACTATCAAGGGGATTCCAATGGCAAGCTCACCGTCTCAGCGGCAAACGAAAGTCTACGGAGGAGTAAAACGATGGCAGACAAGTCAGTCAAAATGAAGTCTATGAGGGGTAACCCAACGGCAAACTCACGACCCCTGACTTGGGTACCTTCGTTCAAGCTGAGCAAGGCCGGGCTACCTACTACCAAAACAGGCTCGAAACCTGAGGCAAGTTCGCTTGGAAGCTTCAAAAACATAGCCGCGGGAGTTGAAAGTGTCATGACGGGCATCACAAACGCGCTGCCGAATTTCTCAGTGAAGTCCCTTACCGAACAAAATAATTCGTTACCGAATCTTGCCGGCTCTGATGAAATACTACCCATTTCGCCTCCGGTGGTTATGCAAGAAGAATTTATGTTTTCGCGATCGAATTCGAACGGAGGTAGGGGACGGATGAGCAGGCAGCAAGGCTCCATTCGGCAGTCAACTGCATCCAGGCCGCATACAGGCAAAAACACTTCTATACCCCCTTTTCAAACACAAAGTGCATTAGACCATCAAAAGCTCGACAAGGTGGTCGGCGAGGGGCCTGTTGCTTCCGATAAGATGCAAATGTCAGTGGACACCGTGAAGTAAGCCTCCCCTAAAAATGCTTAAAACACTCCTTAAAAAAACGGATTCAAATAGAGGGATTTCTACAGCCCTTGAGAGCTCACAAAAACTAACAACAACAAAAAAGGGCTGGAGCGCTTTGCGTGAAGCGGTGGTTGAATCAACCTTATTAGTGGAAACGATGAAGGAACAAAATGACCGCCAGCGCAAGGGTTCTCTGTTTGAAGACGAGCAATTACCATCAGAGGACAGCACCAGCAAGAAAGAAAAACCAGGATCACCGCTAATGAGAATGGCTGAGCCCACTCAGGATTATGAAGTGGTAACAACTCCTTTTCATGGCTGGTTCATTTGCAAAGCCTTCGATGAGAAAGGCCGAAGAATTCCATATGAATTTCGTGAAGCCGATACCCATGGCCAAATATCGTTTTGGAAGTCAGGATTTCATCCAATGTCCATGTTTGGAGCCTTTTCGACTACAATTTCAATTGTAGTCTATTTTTTCACATTATTGATGGAGCTCTATTTTGCATCGTATGTTCCGGAAGTTCGCTCTTACGCTGGAATCTCGTGGGCGTAAGTTAATTACCTTTTCAAGCAGCGTATTCTCAGCGATCAAACCAAATTATAGAATATCTCTCCTCTTCCTATTAGAAACCATTGTCAACTTTTTGTCTCCACAAGCTCGCGGGAATGTCCACTATGAAGGGGCACGTTATAACCTCAAAGATTGGTGCACCCATTATCTGAAGTCTAAATTAATTTTAGACTTTGTTTCTATGGTTAGTTTTTAAAACAGGAAGAGAATTATGTTACGAACAGTTTGAAAAACAGGTTCCGTGGGTTCAGCTTATTGTGCTTCCCGACTATGCCTTTCCATTGTCGTTACTGCGGTTGCTTCGGTTCAACAAGTTGCCGAAAATGATGTCGCACAACCCGCTTCTCCTCCAATTCATTACGGGCATCGAAAGCATCGGCGGTATCGGGGCTATCTTGTCTCGAATCATTCCAATGGGTGTCGTTTTCATTATCTTTCTGCACTTTCAAGCCTGTTTCCTGTACTATGTGGGCCAGTTGAATCGATTCAGCACATGGAGTGAGCAGTTCGATCACTGGCGATTCTTTCCAGGAGGTATTGAAGCTGCATCTACCCAAGATCGCTACCTATGGGTATTATCAATGTCCATTGGAAATGTATTTCAAATGACATTCAAGTGAGCCGCGTTGGTTGTTCGCAACCTCACTCATAAAAGCACCTTTGCAGGCCCCAAACATCACTTGAACAATCAACAACGCTTGTTTTCATCATTTTCGGAGCTATTCTGGTGAGTAGATTGTTTGAAAGGTTTGCTGAAGGATCCAGGCCTGAATTTTTTACCAGTATGCACTTCTCGTCGGTCTGCTGTCTTCAGCTGCCGTCGCTTATGACGCGTCCGGAAGACTCTACCGACAAAAGATTGACGAACTTACCGAGTACTTAAATTGGAAGAAAATTGATGGGGTGACAAAAAGGAAGGTGATTAGCTATTATGAATATAAGTATCGCGGAAAGTATTTTGAGGAACAGCAACTTCTGGCAGACATGAACAACTCTTTAAAAATGGTAATATGAACTTGTTGTAGAGCTCTTTAGAAGCCTAACGACATCAACATCGTAGGAACTTGCCATTATAACGTGCCGCCGACTTATTGAAAAAGTGCCCTTCCTTAAACGCGAAGTAAGCGATGGCCGCGATGACATTTATATTGGCAAGATCAGCACCGCGCTCCAGGCGGTACACTATGTCACGGGGGACTTCATTTTTCATCAAGGCGAGATCGGAACAGACATGTTTTTCATTCAAACAGGCGCCGTGAATATTCTAACAAATGGGCGCTTTATAACAAATCTGAAGGATGGCTCATTCTTTGGAGGTGCGTGAATGTTGAAGATTCGATGAAGTTGCTGAGTCCCTTGACAGAAGTGGCCCTGATTGCCAATGTTCCTCGCACCGCGTCAATCCAGGCAGCCACAAACTGCACCCTTTATAGACTTAATTCTAGTGACTTCAATGCCATTATTGTAGAATTTGAGGATATGAAGATACGTGTCGACCAGATATACAAAGACCGGATGATCAAGATTCAGCAAGCATCCAAACAAAAAGGAAAGGGTATTTCCAAAATGATGTGACCGCCTTTTCAATTACTCAATTACTTGACATTAAACTGGCATTAAACTGACATTCATTTGACATTCAACCGACATTCAACTAAGATTTGCTGAAGCGCGCAGTGTGTTTGCCATGGACATAATCAAATATGTATTATGTGGAGGATGTGGAGGAGTCGAGCTCAGCAATTGATTCTTTAATCAGTATATTGACGATCGTAAAGCAGCAAAAAGAAAAAAGAATCATAGAAACTGTAGAGCAAAAGTGAAAACAAAAACACAGTACAAAATCAGATGATCAAGTCTTTCACACTTCGCCCACTACCCTGCAAGCTCTTGTTCCGTCCTTGAACCTTTTCACCTGAAGGTCCAAACGGCGCCGGTGGCATGCGCGTCGCCCCACCCACTACAGCGACTGCATTCAACGGACTTTCCGGAAACGGAGTCCGCTTGCTCACATGCGAATAACTCATAGCAACACTGCGTGCCATGGTCGTGAGCTGCAAGTCCAAACTGGGAACCCCACTCCGTCTCGGACTCTCACTCGATACACTGTCCCTGCGGTCCTCCCTGTGAGCCCGGGCCCCCGCTGCCGGACTGCCGCCCCATCCTAAACGCAACGCGGCGGCGTCCATGCTGAATCCGCTCTCCGTGCTCGGTCGCAGGACGCCCGCGCCGTAGGGCTGCACGTTCAGCCCACCCGAGCGTACGGCGACGAAGCGCGCAAAAGCGCCGCGGTAGAGATTCTGCAAGACTTCATCTGCGACCGCGTCAAAGGCGCTACTGAGGAGTGGATCTTGCTCCAGGGTGGTTTGCGCGCTGCGGCGGGTATGAGCACTGAGGCTCACTTCGACCGGACTCGCCTCGGCGATGTAGGTTGCGTAGATGTCGGTGTATTGGCCTTTAAGGGCAGTTGGGACTGGAGTGATAGGAATGGGCGGAAGAGCAACGAAAGTGCTGATTTCGGAGAGTTGCAGTGTGTGGGCTTTGAGGTTATATTTGACAAATCGACTGAGTGATTGTGTCATGCCATTGCTGCGGCTGACACGGTATGCAAGAATATCTTCAGGGCTCTTTCCTACGGTTTGAGCAGCGAGTTGATCTTCGAGAGCACATATGGCGGAATAAAGTTTCACATTTCCGGAGCTCAAGTCGCTCTGTTCACGAACGAGTCAGTCGAAAAATGTTAATATTGCATTAGTGGTAACTTACGATTGTGAACTGCCAAAACTGTTTGAACAGTAAGCCATCGCTCGTCATGAGCTGCAAGAACGATGCCGGTGTAAATGTCACGACAGTGGGCTGCTCGACAACCGAAGCACGCTCTTCATTTGTAAAATCGTACAGCATGTCATTGCTTCTTTGGGGCGGCGCCGGAACTTGCACGAGATACTTTCTCGCCGAGACGGCCAACGTTGGTGCCGCTGGCTCCGCTCCCTTCTCCTCACCACCTGCACCACCCGTGCTCTTCTTCCTGCCCTTGAAAAGGTTCGACAAAAACCCAGCTCCCTCCTCCTTGACCTTCTTCCTCATCCCACGACCACGCACCTCCCCCCCACCCCCATACGCAAGCGGACTCCCCACCTCATTGGACACGCGGCCTCCACTCTCCACCACAAATCCGCGAAACACATTCTCCCACAACTCATCAACCACATCCGCCGCACAGCCGTCCAACAAATCGCTCTGCACAGGGCGTAGAAAGTCCTGCTGCAGCGCACTCTGCACCGTCGCCCTTCTTCCCGGCCCAAACCGAATCTCCTCCTTGGCCTCGCGCCCAATAAAGCGCCCGTAGAGTGTCACAAGGTCCGTCTTGAGGTGCTCCGGGATTGCGTGTGGCGGGATGGCCGGCAGCCGCGGTGGCGGCGCTGATGCACTTGAGTGGAAGCGCGCGAGAGCGGGCGTGCGGCCTTGTGTGCGCGCGCGGGTGTAGGCAGCGCTTACGGCGGGCGTGCAGGGAGTTTCGCAGGCGATGCGGTCTTGGAGGGCCGTAAGGGCGATGTAGAAGGCGATGTGGGATGCACGGTTGTGTTGCTGCGTGTGTGGAGGGATGGGAAGGATTGTGGGTTTTGTTTCCGAGGACGTATAAGGTGAAACTCACGCGTGCGTAGATTTCAAAGTCACGGAACAGAATGCTTTCGGGATCCATGACGCGGGCGAAGCAGGTCTTGCTGTACTCGAGACGGGAAGGGTCAAATCCCTCGGAGTCCTTGCGTTCGAGAAAGCCACTGATATCCATCAGGATATTGAACTGTTTCATGTCGTTACTTGGCTTCGTGTACAGCATAACTTGATTGGGTTCAGTAGGGGAGAGCGGGGTGGCCACTCGTTGGGGCGGGGCAGGTAGCGGAGAGTGTTCTGCACCATCTTCATCGATAGAGTTGGTACTGGCCGTCGTAGTTGAGGGGAAATTGAGGCTTGTGGTATTGTTGGAGTTCCGACGTGGGGAATGCATCGCGTCCAAGGAATCCTGGAGGATAGGGTCAAGAAGGGTACCGCCAGGAGCTCCGAGAAGAGCAAAATGAGAAGATCGCGGATAGCTGCCAACAGCCATCGGTGTGAAATTTTTTTTGTGGCTTGATGCCACACTGCTTGCGCGTGGAGGATGTGCTCCTGTCAGGCCTGCTCCAAACAAAGACCCCATCACACATGATGCATCATTAGAAGCTGCTGCTGCGCCGCTCGACATATAACGTGCAAAAACTTCATCATAAAGAAATTTGATGACTGCGTCCACGTATGTGTCAAGTACGTTGGTTTCAAGGCTGGCACCGGATGAGACAAGTGCAAATAACGTATTCCGCTGATCCTGAGATATACCATTGACATTGTTCGGTGGTTGCGCAAGAAGATAAGAATTAATAAGGGTCTCGTAGCCGTAACGAAGCTCGAGTGGTACGGGACGTGGGGGGATTTGCGGAATAGCAAAGAAAGCATCCTTATCTCGCGAATTTGAAGAGTTGTTTGAGCCAGACGAAGAAGCAGTTGAAGTCGCGAACAGGAATCGAAGAATTGGTTGTGTAAGCCCGGCGTTTCGAGCACGAGTAAACAGTGTACTCAGTTCTGCGGTTTTACAGGGTGTCTGTGCTGCCAAACTATCCTCCAAGTAGACGACCTCCTTGTAAAAAACGAGGTTGCGGAGAGTGTTGTCGGACTGTTTACGTTATCAGGGTCAGCCACAGTTTCTGCGTTCTCGAGTTCCCATACTCCCAGCGTCATGCCGTCGATCGGGCAAAAGTGGGGGGTTGCGCCAATACCTGAGCAAACTTCCATAGATTCATGAATTCGCGGGAGTCTGGGCGCAATGCCTTTGCGAAGGAGACCATGTCTTGGATGGACCGGTTCGCATCTACCAAGATGCCGGCCAACAGATCATCGAACGCGGCTGTATTCTGGTGAGTGATGCCTTCGCGGTTGAACAGAATGTATCGGGACCGGGCTGTTGTTGGCGACGACGACGACGAGGGTGCCGTCGAGATGGAGGACGAAGGCTGCTGCGGTGACGACGCCAACGACGATGGTTTGACGCCGCTTCGGACAACAACACTGCGCGGCTGGCTCGCGGCACGATGAAGCCCTGCGCCCCCTCCGCCTCCGAGAAAACCCTTGCCTCCGCCGCTGCCACCCTCGCCTCCGACTCCGTCCGATCGTCCATTCCCACTCAACGATCCACTCCTCGATCGAGCTCCGAACGGGTCCGGTGTCATTCCCTCGCCTCAATGAATTCTCGAGGAAAATTTTAATCAAAACTGGCCTTGGCTTGTGGGGCATCCTAAATGGCACCACCAGTCGTTTTGGAAAGGCTCACAAGATGGTACCATTGCTGCCCAACCCCCTGTTTTTGGATGAGGCTCGGAAAAGAGGATATCAAATAAAGTTTGCAACGAAACCCGCCGCATTACCGTCGCTGGTGAACATAACTCAACGAGAGAACCGAATATTGGAACTCTGTTTTTACCACTAGCTGAAAACCTGTTCACAATGACATAAGTTTGGAAATTAGGATCGATGTTGATACGCTCCATAGCAGCCAGCTTCCTCAAGTCTTCCAGGACGACATGTCACAAGGAACCCCATGGAAGCCTTCGAAAGTCATGAACAAATCGTACCCATATCGAGGAATAGGATTTCACGAAACCAACCGACCAAAAAAATAAAATAACAGGAGGAAAGCTTCATAACAGAAAGTTAAACATTCATCAAATCACTTCGAAGTATCGCGAAACCTCCCAGTTCGTCACAGCCCTCTCCCAAATGCGCCACTCATGTCTACGTGTCCCCACATAATGATCCACGAACGCGTTTCCCAGGACACGTCGCGCAACGCTCCCCTCCTGTGCCATCTCCTCTGTAGCCTCTCTTAAATCCCGCGCAAGCCGGCGCTCACCACTCCGACCTCCCGCAAGGTCTTTTTGAATCTCAGCTGGCGGGAAGGGAAGGGGCAGCTGCCGGCGAATACCGTCGTATCCCGCGGCGAGGATGGCCGCCACAGTAAGGTACGGGTTCGCGTCCGCACCTGGGACGCGGATTTCAAGGCGGGTTGCGGACGCCGGGGCAGTTGGCGGCGTGATGAGGCGAATTGAAGCTGTGCGGTTCTCAACGCCGTAGGAGACTGTGATGGGGGCCCAGTAATTTTCCACCAGGCGTTTATAGCTGTTGATGGTAGGCGCAAAGATGGCATGCATGCTTGGCATGGCGGCGAGTACGCCGGCGAGGAACCAGTGTAAGACATGGCTGGTATGAGGAACCTCGAATCCTTCCGTGGTTGGGGTCGAGGGTTGGCGTGACCAGTTCGCGGCAGTGGCGGGATCAAAAAGATTACCAGGAAGGTCGATTGCGCTAATGGAGACGTGCGTGTGGCCGCTGCAACCAGGAAGGTTAAAGTGAGGTTTCGCCATAAATGTGGGCATGATGCCATGCTGGAGGCCGACAGATTTGGCGGCAGTCTTGAACAGGTGAGCGTTATCGCAGAGAGTGACGGGGTCACTGTATTGGATTGCTACTTCGTAGACCCCGGGACCTGTCTCCGTGTGGTATCCTTCTAATGGAATATTCATGGCATTGCACGCGTCCAATATTCCGTTGAAATAGTTTGCGTTAAGAACCGGGCGAGTGCAGCTGTATCCAAACATGCCAGGAGTCAGCTTTGTCAAGTTGGTCCCTTGCTTTTCAGCCACAGACTCCGGAGTTTCTATCATCGAAACACATAATATTATCAGAACCAGTAACTGATTTCAGTCGCGTCGCACCTCTGAAATTGAAGAACTCATACTCAACGCCGCAGAAGGCCTTGATACCCAGTTCATCGATGCCTTCTTTCACAATACGCTTCAGCAGTCCACGGGGGCACATAGGCATGGGCAAAGACGTCTTAGGGTCAAAAAACTCGACGAGGAACAGTGGAATGTTCCGTTCCCAGGGCACGACGCGGAAGGAAGAAATATCTGGTACAGCCACAATGTCTGGAAATCCGGCTGTGATCTGCAGTCAATGATGGGAGGGCAAGTTCGATCCTTCACTCACTTTCTTCATCCGCCAAGGGCACGTCGCGAGGCGAGTAGACGACGTCGTGGCAGTCCCAAGCAAACACTACGTTACAGAAGCCTACGAATAGTCGCGCCCGCTCAGTCTCGTCCGCGATGAGAATCGATCTTCGCTCACCGAGTCCATCCTTCGCCTTCGCGAACTTGCCGACGTGAACCAGCTTTCCGCGCGCAACGCCGTCGATATCGCATCCGCTCAGCTTCACGTGCGATGTGTTTGCCAACGCCTCTTGCATCTGTTCGTTGTCCTGGCTCATTTCCATTTTTTTTCACGCCACCCATTCACGCGACCAACCAATTTCATTAACTTTGGATCGCGTTATCGGACCAACTCACCCTGCTAAAGCTTGCCATTACCCCAGGTTTCATGGAGACAGCTGTGGCTACTCCGATGGTCATGAATCCGTTTGATCTTGGTTCCTCAGCCTTTCGCGTCGAATGCACCATCCCCGCTACTGATGCAGTATGCTCACTCACGCTTGACGTATATAATTCTAGAGTAATTTAAAAATAACCCAAAAATACATGACAGGCAGCATGAAAAGTGTTTAACATCCGTCCACGTCTTCAAGATCAAAGCTTCACGCGAAGCGCACATCATCAAAACTGTCGCCCCTTTTGTTGTTTACCAGTCTTCCGTTTTCCATATCATGATCGAATAATTTTGAATCTTGTCTACCGGTCGCGATGCGGTTTTGAAATTCTGGCGTAAAACGCGCCTAAACCGGTGCAGGGAAGGAAGTGATTGGTGAGACTATCTCGAAACCGGGCTGAACTGATCTTTTGATAGCTTGGAAGGCACAAGCCCTCACATACGATCCTTAAGTGCGAGACCCCAACTTCCTTCGAACACTGCTTTGCTTCGTAAATATGAGACGTTCCACCCAAAGCCTTGACTGGAGCCTTGTCTCCTCATCTTTGTATCATTAGCACCACGCCAAGAGCAAGGCATACTCAGCCATGAGACTTCTAGGTATGCTGATGAAGCCCCTGATAGATGCACTGACACGCATTGATAGAGGGAAGAGGTCATTAAGTAAGTGATATTAGAGCAAATGACAAAAAACTTGTGACATGAAGAAAGGTCAAACACTTGCAAACACACAACACACAAGGTTGACTCCGAAACAGTTAAGATCCGAAGAAGCAGCAAAACCAGCGAGCACACACAGCCATCAATCCCCAGTCATCGCGATTGAAAAAAGTCATTTGGATTAACATAATTTTGAGAGGCTCTGTGTGGCTGAAATGGACACAGAGAAACAATGATAGACAATTTAGATTCATTGGATTTTACAACTTTGCTATTGATAATCTTACTTAATTGGCTACATGAAATTCACAATTTCCGCAGTCTTCCCCGCACAAAGAGTCGTCAGTTCGATGTTGTAAACTATAGTAGAGAACTGACGAAGCGAAATGCGTCCTCGTCTCCAACAATTTACGCAGGAACAAAGTGGATTCTAGAGCGATCGGGAAAGGATCACTGTGAAAACGAGTCGCTTTGACACCCGCTTTGAGATCAACGCAACCCCGATCGTCGTGAGATTCCTGCGTGACGTGGAGATCCGCAAGCCCACGAAATGAGGCGAGAAGAATTGGCTTCCCTGACTCCGTCCTTGTCGCAGCTTTGCGTCGCAGGATTCCGTTTGTCAACTCTCTTTGATACCATAGGAACGAGTGATTGGCTAAGGGCGAGCGATTGGTCAGAGAAATGATCGTGAAAATCGATTAAAAAACTCGTAAAGAAAAGACTCCACCGACAGGCATGGAGTGCATTCTATATACTGATGCAGGACCTCCGACACCGTGCGTTGGTGTCTCTGATGCATGGATTGCGTACGCCGTGACGTGCACGCCGAGCTCGCTGTGCACAGCCACGGACAGCGGCTGGACCTCGAAGCAGTGCGCAGGATCATGGTTCGACAACGGTACTGAGACGG
The DNA here is from genome assembly GCA_025201725.1 of Chytriomyces sp. MP71. Lineage (NCBI taxonomy): Eukaryota > Fungi > Chytridiomycota > Chytridiomycetes > Chytridiales > Chytriomycetaceae > Chytriomyces > Chytriomyces sp. MP71. The sequence continues at coordinate 68,210 of MU614508.1, read as the reverse complement.
TATCCGTGTGCGTAGCCTCATTGGCCTCCCCTTCGGCGACCGTTTCCGCCTCCGTCACCGTTTCCGTACCGACTGCGACGTCCCCGACAGCCACTTCCAGCACGGAACTACCCACTTCGGAACCAGTGGCAGTCAATAATTCAGGCGCATTCGCAGTCGATCCGCGCAGTCCGCTGTCGATGCAAGGCTTGCTAAACTCAGTTGTCGCATCAACCGCAAATGCAACAAACGCCACCTTCACTGGCACACCAACCACCTACATGCATATTGCAACTTTTTCTGGCCCAAATTGTACCGGAAATCCTCTCACCGCGCAGTTGTTGGTGGATGAAACCTGCCTCCCGACACTTATCCGTACTTTCAACAACGCTACAAAATCATTCAACATCACAGAAAAGAAAGGCTCCTTCTCAGTTTTTTCCCGCGACTTTGCAAACAGCGTTTACGAGGATTTTTACTTGGACTCGAATTGCACCACGACAGTGCCCGCAGAAATGACGACAGCGATTGGCAGTGCCCGATGTGGGCCAGGTAACCGCATGGCCACAGTCGTCAATGCAGGCGGAATTTACGCAAGCGTGGACTTCAATAGTGCCTCGTGCAAAGCGTCTGCCGCCCGAATCCAGTTTGGTAGCATCTCAACAGGAGCTTGCACGGTCTCATCCCCTTGCTCAGTCACTTCTGGTGCTCATCGACGCGACGGTACCAGTGTTGTAACGAGCAATCTGCAGACTTGCCTAAAAGATGGGGCCGTCCCGACTATGGTTCAAAACGCTCATGACACTTTCAGCGACTCAACACCGTACATGATGAGTGTCTCATACGCCTCTGATGATTGCGCAGGTGCGTTGTGTTTGTGTCAGTACAAGTCTTAAAAATGTACTAAATGACGTGATCATTTCCAGGCGGAATAGTCGGTGCCGAAGCCATTGCCCTGAACACTTGTTATCCAGGCTTAGACGCCGAAATACCCTATTCAGGACGCGTGGACTACATTTCGTCCAATTCATCCTTCGTGAGTCGGCAATATGCGGGCCTTGGATGTACCGGTGAACCGTTGTATAGCTACTCGTTTTCGAACGGAACATGTGATGGATTTGCGTCAGCGACGGTTTACGGGAACACTGAACTCTTGGTGAAACCACAAAAATCAAGTGGCCCCCATCTGACGATAATATTATCTGCATGGGTTTTGGCTATTCTGCTTACAACTTAGTTTTACATTTTTCATTTTTAAATAACCTGCGGTTTTGTGAGTCATCTAGTATTGTATCGCCATACGGTCTATTAGTCTTATTCAAATATTAAAGTTTTGTGGACGAAGAAGACGCAGCAGAGGCCGAGGGATGATACAACGCGGTCTCCAGGTTGCCCTTGTGTTCAGGGTTCAAGCTGACGGAAATGTCCACTACACTCGCTTTTCGCCCCTTCGCTGACTCCACTGCCTCCAACAAAGAACGTTTCTCTTTTTCCACGCGTCTCTCTTCTGCCCTCCATTTGCAATATACTTCATATCGTGACCTTTCCAAATTCATTACCGCCTCTTTTTGTACCTGCTCCACGATCCGTGACTTTGCCTCTTGCACCATGGAGTACAATTTGGATTCTCTTGGCAGGTCTTCCTCGCAGAGTTCTGGGCCTCCTCCATATGATGCCATTAGCTGCCTCCAAGTTACCTCACTCACAATTCCAAACTGCGAAAATGGTATCAGATCGATGTTGAAGCGGCCATCCATGCCCAACAGACTTCTATTGTCTATCCTCACCGCAGGTCCCTCCTCAGACATCAAGAAATCGCGCCACTGCATTAAAAAGGACATGCTCAAAAAGAACAGCCTGTCGCCAGCATCAATCTTGTACATGCCACGCTCCGCATGCCGCCGGTCATGCCATGCCTCGTACTCGCCCCGTATTCCGTCAAAGGGCGCCGCGCACGCGGTTGCCAGCGCGCGCGTGAGCGCCACCTCCCCTGGATTTCCGGGGCTCGGACATCCTACCCATCGGATGCATGTGTAGCACCAAATTTCGAGGGTGTTGAGCTTGAGGCAGAGAGGGTGTTGCGTGGATTCGTGGTGGCGCTTGGCGTGTTCGTTCTTAGTGCGTCCACAGCCAGCGTGGCGGCAGCCGGTCGCGAGACAGAGCCAGAGGTCGGGCATGGGGATCGGGCAAGAGGTGCAGCTTGTGGTCTTGTACTGAATTGAACGCTGCATTACGTGGAAGCTGCAACATGAGGTTGAATTGGTCAGTACGTCAATCTGGAAACAATCAGTTCAATGTCACCGATTAACCACGTCCGTGAACCTCTCCTTGTTCGTCATGTCTGACAGGTGTGGACACTGGTTGAAAAAGTCCTTATTGAAGCACTCAGATCTCCAGGTGCGACCCTGTTAATGAGTGTTTCAGTTGCGCTCCATCAATAGTTTCGGCTCCAACCTCGGCGAGGTACCCGATGGCCGTGCGACGTATAGCCAGTGCCTTCCAGAGAGACTCAGAAAGATTCAGTGTTGCGTGGAAAGCTTTGCACACCGACAAGAGTGCAAGGACATCCTCAGCAGCAAGGAAATCTTTGGCGATTGAGAAAAGGATCTGGTGGGACAGGCAGGAGTCAGATATTGATTCGCTGGCCAGAGGGGTGAATTCACTTCGGAGGGTATCGTCTGAAACGTTACTTGCTGCATTTTGCTTTGCGAGGCTTTCGCAAATGCAGTTTCATGTCACGAATTTTTCCCTCTCAGGCCATTTATGTAATCTCTTGCTTGAAATGAATTGAATTTCGTCTCTTGCCGTTTAGAGATGGATCAAGAGTTTCGGAAGAATGACTTCTTCCAAGCTAGGTTTTCTTGCGGTACTAAGGATATTCGTCCATTGTAGTCAAAATGACATCATAATGCTTTAGTTACTTCATCTCGTCTGTCACAGTATACTTGCTTTCCTCAGGAATCAGCAACAATCCGTTAGTCCAGATATTGCCGGACACACGATCCCAACGCGGGGTGGAAGCACAACGTTCGCCACTCACACCAGCACATATACATCATTACCAGTGTATTTCGAACTTCAGCATCTACCAGAGCCGCGCAGACAAATTGAGCTATTGAGGAGTTGGCGCAAGAGACGGCACGTTTGGATCCGCTCAACCATATTGCGACTTATCAGGAAGTCTTGCGCAATCTGACGGGCACATACCCTGCTTTTATGTCATCAGAGCTGTGAGGTAGGTGCACGGCGCTCGCAATGGAGGCACTGACTTCTACTGGAAGCGTTTCCTTTTACCTGCGATGGTACCACAACCTCATTTCCTCCACTTTCATCACGTCGAAGAGAGAATGAGAATTCAAATTAGAAGAAAGCATTTATAAGAATTGACCTCAAATGCTTAGTGGTAAGACGGCAGCGAATTGGCATCTCCCGCATGCCCTGAGGCATAAATCTCGTGGTACGACTTGAGCTTTTGAATTACTTGCTTTAGTTCCATCACTTCCTCTGGACTTTTGGGCTTCAGGCCTCCAGGCATATCGTCCACATTCAGGCGTAAAAGAGCATCTGCATTCAGATCGTGTACTATGAATTTGGTTAGCTTGTTTTATCACTTGAAGAGAACAAGAACGCCTTCACCAAGAATCAGCTGTGTTGTTCGAAAAGAGGCAGCACATTGCCTTGTGGCCCAGTTTGCAGTCTCAAATGTGGTCCATAGAACAGGATTCTTACTATCACTTCCATTGACAGCAACAACTCTGGAAGATTCGCGCATTGCTTCGTTCTCCTTCAATTTACTATCGACTGTAGTAGATGATCCACTTGACCCATAGTTATGTCCCGCTCTCCAAGCTGCATGCGTAAACAAGCTACTGCGTTGGCTCCCAAACTGAATTGATTCTGTTGCCGCAGTGCGAGTGGACTCACTCGAGCCACTGTACCCTGGATGAAGGAAAGAAGAAGTGGAATCGCTACTCTCCGCTTCATCTATCTTCTGACGCTTGTGTCGTATTGCGCAAAGAACAAGAACGCCAATCAGGAGAATTGTCAACAATCCTCCAATGACTCCGCCTACAATGGCACCGACTGGAGGGCGCTTAGAGCCGGCGGAGACCCCTGCTGCAGTGTCTATGGGCTTGTCAAGATTTGGCAGGTTATAGAGACTGAAGGTAGTCCAATCTTCTTCGTCCGACTGGTAACACGCGCTTGCAATGCCGTTTACGTTAGTTCCAAATTGAGCCGGGGGTCCGTAATTGGTATCAGCTATACCAACAGTAGAGCAATGTGAGTCATTGTATCCGGTAAGAATCAAGTCTCCACTGCTCATATTGAAGTGGAACCGATCAAAGGAATAGCGTGCCCAATCGAACGTCTCATGAAAGCACGAGTTGATGAGTGACGCGTAGATGGACTGATTTTGCATGTTTGTGCAAGCAGCAGCACCGTAGATGACTTCCACAAAGGGCGAGTTAAGAAACAAGGACTTCGCCTTAGCGTGCAGGCTTGAAGGATCCACGCATTGATTCGTAACATATGCTCCCGGCCTTCCCTGAACCAAATTGCAAGTCTTGTTTGTGTCACCAGCGGTGAGAAGCGTGTTGAGCTCGCTGGAAAGCGTGCAGTTTGGCTCGAAGCGGTTCGACACCATGCGTTCGACGGGACCAGAGCAAGCACTGTCAATATACACTAAAGTAACCAGGTAAAGATCTGCTGGAGTGGGGGTTCCAGTGACTGTGGTGAAGGTCCTCGTGCGTGCAAGAGTCAGCGACTGAGTTGGTTGGATAATTACCGAGTCGGAAGTGGTGGAAATTTCATTATTAGTAGTAGTTGATAGCCGGACAATGGATGTGGTGCTGTTAATAAGGTGGTTGCTTCGGGTCATTTGCGGGCTGGTAGTCTCGGCATTGAACTTGCTGCCCAACCACGTGGTGGACGAACTGGCTCCGCTACCGAACGAGCATACTCCATGTTCGTTGCAAACGTGACCAAGAGTACAGTCCACGCCTGTCTTGCAAAGCACCCACTTCTCAAGCATGATTTGAGATTGAACACAACTCCGACTGGGCAGACTCTTGCTAAATACCTGCAGGTTCAACAGGACACAGCCGATTTGATTGCCCACATGATATAAACCACTGAAGCTCTACGCATGGTAACGTATCCAGGAGAGACGAGTGCGTTCGCCTCTTGCTCTGTACTCCGCTTCGCGAATCGCCCTATCTTCCAGAATGAGAGCTTGTTAAAATAATCCAGTCCCGACTTCGGCAGAATTCCTCCCTAAATGGCGACGAGTATTTCGCCAGTCAAATAGTGCTCTATTGAACAAAGGTTTGAAAGAGTCGGATGCAGTTTTCAAACACAGTATTCATATGCGTAATCTGGGTCTTTACTTGGTGGATTCAAGCCCTCAACGACCACCCAGTCTGCGATCGAGACCGTCTCACACACGGCAGGCGGCAGCGACTCGTATTCTGTTTTTAGAGCATTCAAGAAGGCAACTATATGAATAGGAATCATAATTAAAGTGGGCCCTTGAAACTTGGAACGGCCAAACCATCAGTGGTTGCGGCTGTGCCAGTGGTCGTGGAGTTAGGCTGTTTGGACAGAGTAACGTGATGGAACAAGGCGAACGTGATTCCTACAATGCAAAGACGCCAATAATGCCATAGCCAATGGTGGGAATGTTGATAGAAGGACTCAAAGTGCATACGCTATCCCAAAAATCGATGGCGTTGAGTTAAGTGAGATGTAAGAAAGCATGATTTTATAGGACGCGACAATATATTAGTCCGCCAAACGATTCGGCAAGGATACTAGTTGTCCTCCGCCTAGGTTCGCCTTTTTAATTTTTTTTCCATCCTTTGTCATGTCGTGGAGCTTAACAGAAATTTCATACCGAGAAGTGAAATTACCTGTTATGAACCCATCGACCTCGGCAGCTTACAACGCGAAGGTGCGCCAGGACCGAATCTATTTTCGCTTCCAGATGGTCATGTTCTGGAACCCCATCAAATATGTCCAAGTTGGTCGCTCGAGTGCTCAACCCCAGAATGTGGATTATCTTTAGGGAGAGTCCACACATGCTAAACACAGCCTTGTTTGAAAGGATGACTGAGAGCGCATTGACTCATTTTCTGCGAGACACCCTGCGACTCACATGCATTGCAAAAAATCTAAATTGTAGCTGCCCAATGTTTATGTAGAATTAAAGAGTTTCTAGCGCACTGATCTTTTGTCCCCATCACATCGACTTGCCCACTTCGTTCATAAGATCAAGTCCATCCTCCTCGTCGTCTGACTCGTCGTCTGACTCTTCCTTCTTCTCTCCGGCAACCCCCGCAGTACCCGCCAGGGCCGACCCACCCGCAGCCGCCTCCTTCTCCTTCTTGGAGCCCCCCATCCGATTCGCAAACGAAACACCGCTCTGCCAAAGCGAATCCATCATCTCCTGCCGCACGGCTCGGTTCTGTTCCACATACTTGATCTCCTGCAACGCAAACGTCTTCTTGAAACCCGTGTCGAAATACTCTACAAAGAACACGTCCCCAAGAATGAGCTCGCGGAACGCGGCAATGGGTAGCTGCAAGTCTGTCTCTCGCGTATCCGCGCCGTCAAACAGGGGCGGAGTCTCCCCTGTTAACGGGCTCGTTACGTCCCGATGAGCAATCTCAAACGCGCGCTGCATGAGCGTGGACATGCTGTTCAGGTACATGTCGCCGTCTTCCTTGCGGAGAAGGAAAAAGAGGCTCTCCGAGAACTGGATCACTTCTTCCTTGTTGAGGAAGTTGTCATGGTCTTCATCGTGCAGAGCGAAGAACAGGTCGATGCGAGCCATAAGGTCAGCGTGGATGAGCTTAGTGAGGCCTTGTACAATGTCAGCAAAGTCAATGAAGGCATCATGGTTGGTGTCAAACAGGTGGTCAAACAGGCGATTCAGAAAGCGAGAGCCAACTTGCGGTGGGGCAGGATTGGAGGACGAAGTGGACGTTAAACCGCGGGCAGAGAGAGGTGCTGGTGTCTCGTCTTCGTCTTCATCGTCATATGCCAGCTCGAATCGACCCCACAGTGTCAACCGCGTCAAGAATGCAACAAAATTTTCGAAGTTAAGTCGGTCTGTGCCTCTTCGTTTCCCAGTTCGGTGATCTGCATAGTTATATTAATATGAAACCTAAAAATCAACCATGAATAAACGCTCACAATACAAAACGCTGTAGTACTGGTCACACAAAAACAGAAGCTCTTCCTTGTTGAACTTAGGATTAAAGTTCAAGTTCCTGATCACACTCCGCTTCGCGTAGATGTCTAGTCCCTGGATGACGCGCAGCCGCAGTGACTTTCGAATTTCTGCGATTCCTTCATTTGATACCATTTGAAACTCGCGATATGCAGTGAGCATAAGCTGATTGAAGCGAGTGATTGTTTTTTGGTTTGAAACGGTCGTTGTTTGCTGTTGTGGTTGGGTTGTCTGGACGGCGCCGGGCTCAAGGGTGTCGCCGAGACTCAAAAAGTAGGCTTTGAGTGTGTTCCTTCCATACTTTTTCAATACACCCCCCTTTTTTTTTGAAGGAAAGACAGCAAGGCATTGACTCACATGAGCTCGCCATCGTCACGGACTTTCATAATGTCATCTCCATTAACTTTCAGAATCGCCAAGCTGAAATACACTCAAGTCAGTCATATTCCCTCCACACTCAATCTTTCAACTTCTCACCCGACTTGAAACAAGACTTTGGGGCCTTCCATAAACAGACAATCCAAGATGCGCAGTGCGAATGTGAGCGGTAGAGAGTTAATGAAGAGGGTTAAGAACCAGGGCAAACATGCTACAGAAAGTTGAATATCGTATTTTTTGAAATGTTCCGTGAGAAGGGGCATGTACTTTGTGACCATGTGTTCGAAGACTTGATTGTCAACGACAGCGCCGACCATGTTTGTGCTGTTATTTTGAAATTATGTGAGCGATTGATATATAAACTTTGCAACAATATCACCTGTAGTACGATGGCAACAGTTTTTCGCTGAGTACGGTGAGGACCCAGAAGGCTTGTTCCTCTGAGAGGTAAATCAATAACACACTGACGACAATGTTCATGGCTTGACAATATCCAATCTCTGGATCGTGGAATGAGAATGCCTTATATCATTGTCGCGTAAGAGGAGGAAGTGATAGCCGTTCAAACTCACGTAGAGCACCCGTCTCAATGAATTGATGCCTTGCTCATTCTGATACCCCTTATACTCAGGCAAACTGCGATTCAAGTCTTTTTCGATTTCCTCAATCGAAAGCGACATTTTGCCCTTGTTGTCTTCGTGTAGCTTGTCATAGTATCCTCGGTTCATGTATCGCTTCGCCATCGCTCCACTACAGACTTCCCACATTTCTCCACGCAGTGCATTTGGCAAACCCATGCGAACGAGCTTAATGTACGTGGGGAGGCGGACCAAGGTCAGGTTGCGTCCAAATTCTATTCCCATTCTGATTAACGCATTCAACCAAAATAATATAGCATCTAGCGGGCAGCGATATACCTTTCAAATAAGCTATCCAATAGCGCATCTTGTTCTTTTCCTTTGTTCGCTTCGTGTCTACATACCCATACGCGATTCCCAGCCCACCGTTGCTCACCTCTGCCTTTCCACTCAATACCTCCTCGCTGCTGCAAGTCACCAAAAAGGACTTGAGTCCGCGCATAAGCCCAACGTGCGCTTGCAGTCGCTCAGTGAGGCGGGCGCAGAAGGCGTCGCCGCCCTGCTTGTCGCTGAGGAAACTGAAGAGCAGCTTCATGTCGTGCCACACGCTGATGGCAATGGCACCCGAGGAGACGCTCGGGTTTGCGCTGTTGCTGTTGGTGACTCTCTCTAGACGTTTGACTGCAAAAAGGGGTAAGACGAGAAAGCACTGATGTTGCGTGGTGCTTGAGAAACAAAGAAACGTGCTGCTGATATAGAGTGTGCCAGTGATGTTGTTTTGGTCGCCCGAGACGCTGAGAGTGCAGATGGCGCTGATTTCATACATGAGACGTTCAGTGGTCGGTAGGCAGAACTGGTTCTGAAACCTCGTATCCCTTTTTTGAGCTTCGAAGGCTTGTTTGAGTGGCACATCGTCTTTGGCATCTTTGTTGGAGGTGGCTTCAGACGCAAGTCCTATAGCTGCGAAACTTGCTCGTGGAGAGAGTGCTCGTTTCGAGGCACTGATTCTGAGTTTTTCAAGGGCGAATGCCTCTTGGGCTTCTTGTTCTTCATTTGTCAAACCAGGGGCGGGATCACTGAGAGTGCATTTCATGAGACGATTCATGGCGATGAGAGTCAGATGTTCGAGGAGATCAAAGGTTTCGTCACGACTGAATAGATTGGAAAAGAAGTGCTGGGCCGCGAGCAGTTCAGATTCAGGGAAGCCCCGTCTTCCCAAAAATTCTCACCTCAGTCTTGTTCTTAGTGATTATCCGGATCGCATCTGAAAAGACTCCGCGTTTAGACTTATCCTTGTGCAATTCTTCAACATCCTTCAGCTCGATCACAATGCGCGTTTCGACTCCTAGGACAAAAGAATAGAAACACAAGTGCGACAGGGAAAGATAAAGCCATCCTTGGTTCATGAGCTTGCTGCCGTAGGCACAAGCGTAGACTGCAAATAAGAATTTGTTTAAGAGGTGACCACTGTGGGAAAGCGCTCACAATTCACGAGTCGCTCTGTATCTGGTAGTCGAAATGTTCTCCTCCACGTACGCGAGGCAGATCGGAATTTAGCGTCGGTTGACTTCTCATCTGTGTCTTTCTCTGTGGGCATGCCATTCAATTGACGAAATAACTTTACGAAAGCATCACCTTGATTAGACACCAAGGAATGGAGCTTCGAGAGCGCAAATGCCTCCTGGTCTGCCGCATCCTCGAGAGGCGTGAGTTCTGGCTTCAGGTTGTCTGTTTTGAACACGTACGATCAGTTGCCTATAATATCCGTAAAGGTGTCTGGTTAGCTACCCTCGATCCACTGCCAGTCCTTCTGGATGCCCTTGAGTGTCTCGGCGGCCTGTGTCATCGCCGGCGTGTAAGGGGCGGGGCTCGCAACCGAAACCCGCACACACAAACCGCAATCACGTGTCCCGTCGCGACGGAGCCCGGATTCTGTGGACTCTTGAGCACGATTCGGAACGGAGGCTGCTTCGAGTCGAAGCTGGGTGGGACGCGATCAGCTCCACTTTGCCAGGCGAAAGGGACACTCACACGTTCTGGATGGTGGCCACCACCGCTTTCCAGATGACGCTCTCCTGCTGCTTGGCTTTCTGCAGCACGAAGATGCTGTCCTCCTTGATGGCGTCGCCATACCCTGCAGCAAGTTCTGTGTGGGTGGGCAACAGAAACATCGTTGTGACAAAGAAATTGACTTTGACGCGTCTTGGTCCTGCAATGACCGTCCAACACAGGTTACCAAGCCTCTCCCTTTCATAGGAAAGTCTTAAGGTGCCATCGGAGACCTTGCGAGTGACCAACATAGAACTATGTAGTCATCAACCAATGTACTCTGACCGCATCTTTCCAAAGACATTCATCCCCTCTTCTCTCTATGTTGTTGAAAACCATAAAGGAAAACAAGAATGAGTTCGAACCCAACCTCAGATACTTCAAGCCGCGTGTCATTGCTTGAAAGATGGCGAGGCGACTCGGCTGTTTTTCCCACTATAGTGAGGACATGAATGTGGCAAGATTGTTTGAAATTGTTAGTTCGAACAGTTGAATGGTTAATATGGAAGGTTGCGAAAATGAAACTTGAGGAATGGCAACAGTTTCCACAAGAACAGGTGAAGGAACAATGGTGGATGTCGTATGAGCATAAGTCGTCTCCATTGAGAAGGAAAGATTGCCTTCAATTGTCCATTCGATTGCATAAACACCATCATAATCCATTACATTGACTGGCTGCCGTAAGAAACATAGTTAGCTTCGCGCCCAGATATAGACTTTGGTTAAGTTTGAGTTTGATTATAAGGAAAGGCGTGAAAATGACGTCTGGTTGTCCTCCCTCATGGATTTCTCGCCATTTGTGCGTTCTTCCAAGACAAGGACCCATTCCAAGATTTTGACTATCAATGCGTGTAACACCATATTGTACACTCGCCGTAAGTTCCATCAATTCTAAAACGCTTGGAAAGAAGGCGCGATGTGGAGGTAACTTAGCGCCACGGTTTTCGTACAGGCGCCGGTTTACGCGACGCGATTTCGTTAAGACAGGGAATCCATATGAATGAATGCGTGGAGAGAAGGCGAGGAAGGTTGTAATTCTACCTAAAGCATTCCGTTGTCTTGCGTGCCGATATGTTCAAAATTCTTATTTTGTTGTTCTCCATCACGCTTGTCGGACTTAAAATCCATCGGGACCCAACAGTTATTCCTTTCCTCATGCCTAAAAGAATAAGTTAAGTAGCGTGCGCAAGCGCACAAATCGTTCGGAATTACGGAATTACTGATGGAAGGAATAGAAGGTGTGAAAGAATTATGCCGCCCCAAAGTGAAGGGACCCCCAGATACAATGCCAAACGTGACATAGCCTGCAGTGTTCCTGTAGCTGAAATTCAACCAGCTGGAAAAGGCGATATTGCGCCTACACTCGCGTCAGTCCCCTCCGAGGTCATTGAACTAATCTTCATGAACATTCATCCAGCCGACGTTTTGCCTCTCAGACAGCTTTCACGTAGATTAAACGCAATCTTTTCATCCACTTCGTTCGCCCGACTCAACTTGCGTCGATGCGTTCCTCCATCTTTCGCAAAATTTGACAGTTTTGTTGCCGACACAAACGATAAGCAATTATTTTGTTGGCCTGTCGAGTATCAAACAGTATACTGCCAAGAAAACTTGAATCATTTGAGGACCATCAGTTGGAGCAGGCAGGTTAGAAAACCCGTAAGTAGCACAAGAATGATTTTCATTCCCGCATCAGTGGCTTTTGTCGAAAACTTGGTAACGCTGCATTTGTCCAAATGCGATTTGTCAGGCACAATACCAGTCGCTCTATTTTCATTGAAACACTTGGAGAACCTCCTTCTCGATGAGAATTGTATAGAGGGTGACATCCATTCAGATATTGGTAAGCTGAGCAAACTCAAAGTGCTTCGACTGGACGCAAACTCTATCGAGGGCTATATTCCTGACAGTATCGGAGAGTTATCATATCTGCAGATTCTCAACTTGCGGGACAACAAGCTCAGCGGCAGGATACCAGAAACACTCTCAAAACTGCAAAAACTGGAGATGCTTCATCTTAACAATAATTGTCTCACGGGATCTATTCCGGCGGCATTGGGATCCCTCAGTAGGCTTCGTGTACTTGAGCTTCACACAAATAACCTCAGTGGTAGTCTCCCGCAAAGCCTTTCCTCCCTTGAACGTTTGCGTGAGTTTAATGCAAGTCAGAACAGACTGACAGGCAGTATCCCCCAAGAGTACGGTCGCCTTTCGTCCCTCATCTGCCTCGTATTGGGAGAAAATAGTCTAGTTGGTGAAATTCCGCCAACACTCTGCGAACTCGCCCGTTTGCAGTATCTCAGCCTTCGCGACAACAAGCTTACTGGAAAAATCCCGGCAGAATTTGGCGCGCTTACGCATTTGCGCGAGCTCCAGCTGGGACACAACCATCTTTCGGGACCGATACCCGATGCCTTGAAACACCTTCGCAACCTCAGTATCCTCTTTCTGGACCACAATGTACTCTCAGGCGCACTTCCCGCGGACCTACATCTTCTCCATAATCTGGAGTTTTTGCATCTTAACAATAATGCGCTCACGGGCGCGATACCAAGTTTGTTGGGGGAATCATTGACCAAACTAAAGTGGCTCAATCTAAGCTCCAACGCGTTGACTGGGATGGCTCCGTCGAGTTTGTTCCGTTTGATTCATTTACAAGGATGTGACTTGCGGGGGAATGTCGGTCTTCATTTTAGTTACAAGAAATAATGGGAGTTTCAGCTTGTGGATGTTGCAGCGTGTCCTTTTATTCATCTCCTCCCTTGTAAGATGTTACATGAAGAAGGCAGGTTTCTTGGTTTTCTTCTGGTAAACTTCGACGCGGGACGCGCGACGCAGTGTTCCCTTTGTGTCTCTGACGAACATGGGTTGTTTCTGTACAAGTAGGCGGGTTATTCTAACCGACCAGCTAAGTCTCGGTTGGACAACTCACGTCAACTTTGCTGATATCCGTAAACGAAAAATTAAACTTGGATCCCTTCGTTGCATCCTGTTCAATGGCGACGGTGGTTCCCTTCCGCTCCTCCACGGCGGCACCATCGATACTAAAGAAGCGTTCTGCCTGCTTATCCAGCTTGTGTTGCACGTTTGCGTAGGGTTCCTTTTCCAGCAACGTTGCGGCATCGAGAGGCGTGATGGCTTCTTGCTCGCCAACAAAGGAGAAGAGAGGTTTGAGACGCTCCGAGGAGTTGTATCGAAGGGGCTCGTAGATGCGGCGTTTGCCTGATGGATCCACCTTGAGAAGCTTTTCCATATTGTAAGTCAGGTGGACTTGAATAGGGGTGTTCTGGTGTCGAACGTGATGAACATCAAGACCTCCCTCAACGTCCTAGCCTCCCGCGTGTCAAAAAACTGTGCTCACATTCTTCTCCATGTTCCTCTGAAGGGCCTTCAAGCGCAAAATGGCCTCCACTCGGGCAACAGAGATGCCATAGATTTGGGCCCGCTTGAGCGGAGACTCAACATCCGGATTCGACGTGTAGACTTCGAAAATCTCATTACGCAGGGCATCACTGAGGGAGGCTGCGGTTTGAAGAGAGGGTTCAGCGGAAAGGGGACCTGAGAGGGTGTCATGATGGTAAGTTCCTTATGTGGGGAATTTCGTCCAATCGACTTGGATTGCGGCACTTCATTAATATTGAAACAAGATGATAACGTACTCCTGACCCGGCAAACTTTCCCTGTGACTGCATTCGGTACTTCTTTCCCTCGCCCGCAAGCCACCTCTGCGCTTCCCGGATCGCACGCTGCCGCTCCAGCTTACCTCCCGTAAGGTTGCTGCCAGCCTCGCTCTCGCTGGCCCGCGCGAATGCACTTGTAGAAAACGGCTTGCGAGGGAAGCTCCGGCTCAGCATAGTTTGCTTTTTTAGCCTTTCTCAATACATCACCCCTTCCACCACAATCCCCTTTCTCCCACGCGTTAAGAAACAGAGTTTATTCCACTCGCAACCTCAGGAATGAGAATGGCAGACTCAAAGTTAGAAGGCCCCTCGCGCAACCATAATTGTACACAACCGCACACTTTCATCCTTCCGCTTATACCATAGGTCATTTAAATTGGCTTGATCTGTAAGGAGGTTTCAGTTGTTGCTGAGAAGTCCGATACCACCCACAAACCTTGAAATGGAGAGAAATGAGCGAAAACACGAGACACTTGAGGTCCTGGATCAAGTAGTAGAAAACTTTAAGTCCCTCCGGATCTTTACTGTCATTGACGTCAATGAGAGATCCAATTTTGGATGTCTGAGTTGTTGGTCGCGACGAGGCCTCGTAAGCGCGAACCACTGACGCATAAGATACGAAATACCGTGAATGAAATATGTTCGTTCCCCATCACGATTTCGAGCTCTTGCCGCCCGACGCGGTCCGGGAGGGGCCACTCCTTGTCGTCCTCTCTGACCGTTTGAGATGGCGTCGGTGAGCATTCCACCCGTTCCAACAAAATAGATTTAAATGATGAGGGGCTTACTTCATGACTTCCGACTCCTGAATGATACGCTTAAGCTCTTTCATGAGCGACGTGCTGACGTGGACTAGGAACATGAAGAGGCAGTGATGTCAGGCCCTTGAGGAAACGTCAGTCGCGTACATGGAGAAAGCGAACCTTCTTTGCGGATCATAGAGTCGTTTTTGTAGTTTGAGTTGTTTGCGTAGCGCAGGAGACCCGCTGGGCTGAACTCGAACTCGAGAAACTCGTGTCCAAACTTGCCTATTTCATGGTGGCAATCATCAGCTCAACTTCAGACTACACATGCGGCCAAGGTGAAATCCGGGACAGGCGGCGGCGGAGGGTCGGATGGATGCTGGGCTTCGGGCCGTTCAGCAGATGCGCAGTCTCCCTGCGCCCAACCCCGCATTCTCCACCTGCTCCCGCCGTCAGAAGCAGAGCACAGATGTAGATACACACCCATGTGGCCAACATAATACCGCACGTAAAAGTCGTCTGTGGATGCACTGCCCGTCGCCATTTCTTTGTTGGCGCTTTCTTCCTCCGCCTCTCATCACCACATCTTGAGACGAGGCAAAAGGAAATTGAATACTTCCTCAGTTTAATTCTGAGCATCCATGAGAGGATCAACAGTGCTGCCCTCCGTTACCCGTCAGGAGCAGTGCAAAAGCATGGATCCCAACATGCAAGTAACATAAATTGGATTTCTTTTCGCGATATAGCCACGACCCTCTGTGGCATTTGTTTGATTTTGTCGCCGCCGTTACCCGCGCGAACCAGAGGTTCGCATCCTGCCTGTTCGCCCCAGCTATGGTGCGTCCGTCAAGCTTCAGCTCTTAGTTTCCTCCCCCCTTGCCACCGTAACCCTCCTTTCAGCAGCCTAGAACTTGGCAGTCGAAGCCATCTAAGGCAAACAGGTCTTCTTGCACCTCATGGACTGGGACAAGCTTGCGCCCCGAAAGGACGCGAGTATCTCCATATCTCCATCAGCGACCTTGTGATGGCAGGATATGCGCGAAAAACTGCGACGCCGATTAAGAAGCATGAGGCGCTTGCCGGAAACCACCTTGGCTATTTACACTTTTACGCGGTGGTGCAAGCAAAAGGCATTCTTCTGAGAATCTTCTAGTGTGTTCATCAGTGAGCCATCGAATCCTCCTTGCAGCTTGAAGTCTTTGAACATCTCTTCTATATAGGAATATATTTTCTTCAACTTTTTCTTCGTCAACCGCAACAAACTGGAATATCATAACAACGAAGCAAAATAAAGAGTTTAGGTTACAGCGCCATCAGCAAGGCTGTCGCTGCAACTCCTCCAATAGCCACAACAGTCTCAAGGGCACCCGACACGAAATAGTTCCTGGTTGGAGCTGGGGCGGGCGCCTTGCTTGGCTGTACAACCTCAGTGGTCACTGGCACGGGCTCCTGCGTCAATGGCACAGGCTCTTGCGTCACTGGCACAGGCCCCTGTGTTGGAACTGGAGACGGCACAGGCGGGACCTCCGTCATCGTGGTGGGGAACACGGGTGCGATTCCATTGTAGATAAATTGCCAGCTATCACGTGAAGACTGCACCGTATCGCGACGCTGTTTGGGATTCTTCAAGTTGATGAGGACGAGGTAAACGGAGTTGCCCGTGGTCCCGTTGAAACCCCACGAGATGTTGTAGTTGCTCGACTCGCCGAGAGGGAAGATGTTGCTAAACTCGGCCACAACGTCCGTGTTGCCGCCACAGAAGGTCTTGTTGGTGAAGTCATATGTTGGGTGCAAGTAATTTGGAGATTTGACGTCAATCTCCAAGTGCATTTTTGTGATGCAGTCGTTCTGCACAAACAAACTTGGAGCTGCGGTTGGAACAGCCTTTCCTTCGACGATTGAGGCTAGAGTGTAGGCATTCACTCCTTTAGACGACAAAGTTGAGGTGGTTGTCGTTGTCGTTGTCACGGGAGTCGTCGTTGGTGGCGGAGTGGTTGTTGTTGAAGTCGTTGTTGTACTAGTCGTCGTGGTGCTGGCGGCGGTGGTGCTGGTGGTGCTGGTGCTCGTAGTAGTCGTGGTAGTGGTGGTGGTGGTGGTAGTAGTAGTAGTAGTGGTGGTGGTAGTAGTTGTGGTGGTTGTGGGGGACACAAAGTTACTCACTAAATCCAACGTCAGTTTTCTTTGCGGACATTAAACGGATTGTTGCTTACCAGGAACAAACTCAAGCGACGAGCCCTTGACATTCAAGTTTGAGGTAGCCAGACCAACTGCTGTGCCGTCAATGAGCAACATATTCGTGGTTCCAATTGTTGTCAATCCAACCATGGACACACTGGATTTCTCCAGGGACACCATGTTACTCTGACAGTTCCAAGATGTCAGACAGCCTTGCTTGTAATTATCAAAGAAACTGTAAAGTCCAGCGCCATAGATGACAGTATCGCGAGTGTTCACGGCGCGAAGGCCCCACCCTTTGAGGCATGCACTGTCTCCCGCAGCGCAGTTGGAAAAAGTAGGATCATTGTACGAGGCGTTCGGTTTAAAAGGACTCAGGGCATTGGTCACGGATCCTTGGTAATAAGCAGTTTCGATTTGGAGGAGAGCCGCGAAAATATTCGCAGCGTTATTGAATTGGTACTGGTACAACTGGTTGTGCTCAGACGAAGTGCCATAAAGCCAGACGGCATTTTGAGCTATTGGGCAAATTGGATTTAGTTCAATCCAACCTAAGTAGCTGATCGAAATAACTTGACTCACATTCAATGAGAACCCCGCGCCCTGTGTATATACTGACTCGTCCTTGACTCACAGCATCCAAGTCGTGGTCGGCGGTCCACCACCATGTATTTTCCAGGTAGACTCCTGCGTTTTTCGTAACATGCAAAAGCATGAAAGCGCCACTGCACCCCGCAAAATCGGTCGTTCCCTCCGCGCACTTATTTGTTTGAAGCTGTCCAGTGCTTCCTCCGACGCGAGCGTGCACCTCCCACATTCCGTTAGATCCTTGTGCGCTGGCAGGCAGGTTCCATTCCACCAAAATGGCGCCAGGCTGGGGCCCTGCAGTTTCAAAAATTAAGTCCGAGATTTCGACGCTGCCAGCTTTGTCGCCAGGTTTTCCGACCCGAAAGACGGGAACCGGCGCGCTTGCGTCTTGGAAAGCAACTCCGTTCACCATGATTATGGGCCAGATTTCTCCTGCAATGCGAGCGCCCGATGGCACGTCGACCGTGTTGGAGACAACGTAGACACCGTGGTCAAAGAACACCACTTGGCCGCTCGCCGCGGCCTTGATCAAAAGGGCTTGGATTGCCGCAGTATCGTCGGTGGCGCCATCACCCTTCGCACCGTTCGCCTTGGCACTCAAGACACTCGAGACCGGCAGGTTTTCATATAGCGGCTTGTTGCGCTCGAAAAAGTTGGAACCGGACAGCAAGGCAGGCGGCTTTGGTACGACTGGAAGGGTGCCCTGAGTACGAGTGATGGTGTTCCCGTTGTAGACGTTGCCTTGACCCCAAGATGCGACCAACTGGTCACCAGCGAGAACTGTTGCGCCCTTGGCGGAGACGGCAATAGGCGTGTTGGCATCGAACTTCACATTGTCGAGATGCAAGGTACCACCGTAACC
Organism: Chytriomyces sp. MP71; assembly: GCA_025201725.1. Classification (NCBI taxonomy): domain Eukaryota; kingdom Fungi; phylum Chytridiomycota; class Chytridiomycetes; order Chytridiales; family Chytriomycetaceae; genus Chytriomyces; species Chytriomyces sp. MP71. The sequence continues at coordinate 49,947 of MU614508.1, read as the reverse complement.
AGCCGAGCCACCATTTACATCGAATGCTGTGACAATTCCGGTTTGAACGTTGCTCATGGTTGAATCCATCAAAATCACGGATCCGATCGTCAGATTCTTTTGATCCCCCTGAACGTTCGCTTCCATGCTGATTCCAACACGACTGTTAGTGATGGCTACAGACTTGAGTACCCAAGTCCAATCCCATAGAAATTGAATCGCCGTGTCAACATCGTTGAAGGTTAGAGCCCGAGTAGTGAACTGTTGGTTTCCGACAACCATTCCGAATGCTCCGCCGTTGAAGGTGAGATCAGAAAAGAACCCGCCAGATCCTGTATTATTAATCACAGATTTCGAGCGTTATTCCGGCAAAAAAAGGAGATGGAGAGAATCCAGACTCACCATTTTCCATGAAAAGTCCGCGTTGCGTGTTCTTCTGACCAGCAACAACAGGAGCCATGTTGAAAACGATATTCTGCAAGCTGGTCGCCTGTGAGACTTGCCAATGAATTCCGGTGATTCCGGAATCCGCGGGAAGGCCCGTCAAGTCAATCTTGAAATTGCGAACGGACCGGAAAAAATTGTTTTGATTCACCCACCTGCAATACAAGAGCGTATGTTCAAGCAGGAGACGGGACGGAAATGAATAGAGCTCACCAGTTGACACCTCCTAAGCCTCCGTTCGGATCCGCCTTGTATGGATCCGAGTCAATCACGGTCTTGCTGGTCGACAAATTGAATGAAGAAGAGGCCTTAAGCGTTGGGAGATCGGTCGCGTCTCCAATCATTTGTGTATAGTAGTATTGGATAATGGGCTGCGAAACGAGGTAGGTTCCCGGTGGAAAGTACACAACAGCGGGTGAGACGGTTGAAGATTCACACGTGATGCCACAACGGGTTCCAGCCGTCATTGCGTTCATGATGGCCTGCGTGTCGTCGTGGATACCATCACCTAAGTCGGAGACATGTCAATGACACAAGGATTGAATAACAGAAACAGATGATCCGTGATCCGGGAACTTACCAACTGCGCCAAAGTCGTTCTTGACATCACGGAAGACGGTGTACGACGCATCTGGGTTGAAGGGATGCTTGCCGCGGTGGGCAACACTCCCTAGCCAATAAGAGGCTGAGACCGCGTTCGCTGCGACAACAACTGCTGTGAGCCAGAGCATTTTTTTCTCTGACCGCAACCGGCTGGCGTTTGGGAAGGCGCTTTTTAATCACAAGTACCAGCCACACCTCTGATTTATTTTGTGACCGCCACCTCATGGACGGTGTGCACTCTGCGGACTGCATGAAATCAGTTGTGCTCAAAATCAAGCCGCATCGAGCATCCTGTCCAGCTAAAGCCCCTTAGATTCAAACGAGGTGGTGATAATTTTTTTCTTTTCCTCAAATTAAATTTATTTCCGCTTATTACTTCCACTTCCATCATCCTTGATCAAGCTCAAAAAAGCTTCCTGAGGCAGTTGAATACCAGCGACCGCCTTCATTCGCTTCTTTCCTGCCTTCTGTTTTTCGAGCAACTTCATCTTGCGAGTCACATCTCCTCCATACAATTTCGCGGTGACATCCTTCCGAAGGGCGCTAACAGTTTCCCTACTTACAATCTTGCCCCCCACACTCGCCTGGATGACTATCTCAACCAACTGCCGGTCCATCACACCCTTCAGTCGCTTCACCCACTCCTTCGCGACTCCGGCAGCGGCGCTGCGATGGACAATGGTTGCCAGGGCGTCAACGGCTTTGCCGTTCAACAGGAGGTTCACTTTGACAAGATCGGCGGGCTCGTAGCCGCACTCTTCGTAGTCGAAACTTGCATACCCCTGAGTGCGGGACTTGAGTTGATCATAAAAGTCAATAAGAATTTCCGACATAGGGAGTTTGTACTGTTTTGAATGTTAGCTAAGTTGTACTTCCAAGCACTCAGGTAAAGCGAAGCCAACCTTGATTAAAACACGCGTCTCATCTATCACCGTGTACTCTAGTTGTTCCCCGCGATGACTTCCACACAACTCCATAAGCCCTCCAACGTATTCCAGTGGGCAAATCAACGTCCCAATAACCATGGGTTCATAAAACTCCTTCACATTGCCCAACTCGTCCGGCTCCGGAAACTCGGCCGGATTCTTCACCATTCTAACTCTCCTTCCCCCCGTAACCACCTCCAATGGGCCAACCTTCCGCTCATCCACAAATTCCACCTGATAACTAACCGTTGGCGCCGTATTGATCACACTGGCCCCATGCTCCTCCTCCAACCGCTCGCGAAACACATCCATATGCAAAGTACCCAAGAACCCAAGACGAAATCCTTGTCCCAGCGCTCCACTCGTCTCCCGCGCCACGCTCACGCTCGCATCGTTCAGGGTAAGGCGGTCCACAGCATCCTGCAGCTTCGGAAACTCACTCGCATCGATTGGATACGCGCCGGCAAAGACCATGCTCTTTGCGGGCTTGAATCCGGGAAACGGCTTTGGCGGTGGAGCAGCAGCGGCGTAGAATGTATCGCCAATGAGCGCGTCACGCGTCGTTTTCATGCCAAGGTGCAGGAATCCGACTTGTCCCGCGGTAAGAGTTTTTGTCGGGGTTTGTTCGGGATGCATGATTCCAAGTTGGGTGACTTCGTAGCTTTGATCCGTGTGACTCGATGCGATGCGATCGCCGCGATGGAGGGTGCCACTATGGACCGCCACGAGACAGACGACTCCTACATAAGTGTCGTACCAGGTATCGAAGAGGAGGGCCTTAAAGGGCTCCGTGGCGCTTCCAAGGTTTGTTGGGGATGGAATCGCGTCCACAATCTTGGCGAGTACGGAGGGGACGCCAAGACCTGTCTTTGCGCTAATTTGAAGCACATTTTCAGGGCTTGTGTCCAGCTCGAACGTGGTAGCGATTTGATGGAGCACTCTTTGCGGGTCTGAACCTGGAAGGTCCACCTTTTGTCCTGTTCATTATGTACTATCCCTTTCCAATCCTTCAATACGGAATTGCGCACCTTATTTAATACAGGAACAACTTCTAGGCCCTCCGAAAAGGCAAGAAAGAAGTTTGCGACAGTCTGAGCCTGCACACCCTGGCTTGCATCCACCAACAGTAGGGTTCCCTGACAGGCACTCAAGCTCCGGGACACTTCGTAGGAGAAGTCTACGTGGCCCGGGGTGTCGATAAGGTTCAGCAGATAGGTCTTCCCGTCGCGATTGTAGAACATGGATGCCGTCTGCGCCTTGACGGTTATTCCGCGCTCCTTCTCGACCTTGAGCTTATCGAGAATGCGCGGTTTATCCTTATCGCGCGCGATCGTGCCTAATGTCTGTTATTAAGCATATAACATCTTGACAGCTTGATCAAGGCGTCGACCTGTCAGCTCCAACAGGCGGTCCGCCAAGGTGCTCTTTCCGTGATCAATGTGCGCAATCACGGAGAAGTTGCGGATCAGATCCGGCGTGAATCTGTGCAGGTTGGCGACCGGATCCCGTTGCCACGCCTCGTCCACCTCGCTCGCAGGGGCACACAGCACCGGCGACGAGCTCATAAGTCTCTGATAAGGTCGCAGCAGCCTCCCTCCGTGATGGCATCGTATCCGGCCGCGTGAAGAAGGAAAAGGTCGTCGGGGGAGGAGCATTTGGTTCACAAAAAAACAACTACCAGGCAAACCTAGTGTACAAGCACAGACCCCACCTGATTTCGCCCAGGGTTTCTATAGTAAGTTTCCAAATCAAAGATCCAAGGCTTCAAGAACCTGATCAGGGTCAAGGCATCCTTGGTGCGCGCGGTGAATCTGTCGACTACTACGCACAGGATCGCTCGGCTCCTATATTATGCCTTGGAGGCAAGGACTTCGGCTGCCCAGCATATTTCCTCGTATGTTTCATGGTTCCGTCTCCTCATTTCGCATGCAGCATTGCGGGAAATTAAATTTTTGGTGAAATTGATCCAATTTGTGTCGATGCGCCATCCACCCATCTCACTCGTGCTGCTCCTGTTGGCGGGAGCTTCCTCGGTCGTCCGTGCCCAAGTGGCAAGCCCAAGCCCTACTGGAAACAGTTCGGACGGTGGAGCTATTGCGGTGTCATGCGCCACCGCCAACGACTGCACCGCCAACATCCTCGGTAACGGCACCTTCGTGTGCAGCTCAGGCATCTGTGCCTTCGCAGATCTGACCATCAACTGCTCTTTGGCGGACCTGAGCAAGTGCGGCAGCGACTGGGCAACGAGGCTCCGGCAGCCTGCGGTGAGCTTTCTGATGGTAATCGAGTGGCGCCAAGTGTCTAAACGAAGAGCATCGGTAGATTATTGGCCTCCTGTGCTTTATCATCTTCTTGGTCCTCTGTTTGCCGTCAATCATCTTCTGTTTCATCCGCAAGCTGCTCTGCTTTGCAGCCAAAACTACGACAAAAGCTGCCGGAAAGGGACTCTCTGTCGCAACCACAGTCGTGGGGGCTCCCGCGAAAGTCGCCGGTCGGGCTGCTACAGCCCTGAATCGCGCGCCTACGACCGCTGGCGTGGGGAGGACTGCAACATTGGCCCGCTCTGCTACAACAGGCCGGACAAATCTACAGACATATAATCCACGAACGGCATACGCTAGCAACCAACGCGATTTGGAGCAGGGTCCCCCCAACAGTCCACGCTACCCTCCCACTGCCGCCAATGCTGGTATGTCCTTCGTTAGCGCTTCCGCGAGCTCTTGTCGCCTCTCATCCTTTATTCAACTCTTAGAATATGGCATGCAGCGGGCTGATAGCGCACCGCGAAGCCCCAGTGGACATCGCCTACCGCGATCTAACACGGCAGGTAGCATTCCGAGGAGTCCTGTTGGAGGAGGCGCGTCACTCCCAAGGGTGAATCAAGTGACACCTCCCAGAGCTGTTGGGGGCCCGCGTGGTCAAGGATACCAGCAGTTTGATTCATAGGATTTACATTCAATATCCAAGTAACATAGAAACATAAAAAGAGTTCAAAGGATTTCTATTAGCTCAGAAGTTGAAAAATTGGAACGAATGATATCTATGGATTTGAAGAAAGGAAGATCAACCGGTTATCGTGCCCGACTTCTATAGCCGTCCGTTGCACCGTGAGTTGCAGGACTCATATCGCGAAGCGTAGGTTGCTGCTGCATAGGGACACGACCCATCGGCGCCACACTTTGGTTCCGGGAAGAGTCGAAAGGAATCCGACCCGCAGGTGCCACGCTGCGGTCGCGGTCTTGAAAGCTCTCCGGGCCCTGGCGTCCGCGACCACGTGAATCTTCTTGAAAGCTTAGCTTATCTTGTGGAGCCATGATGCGGCCTCCGTTTCGAGGGTCATCGACTGGAGGCGGCGGCACAGCAAATGAGGATGACTGGGCTGGCAGTCTCGCACGACCTCGACTGTCTTCTATCGATTTCAATGGCGCTACTGACTCTTTGAAATCGCGGATGGGCTCTTGACTGCGATATTGGACCTGCGAATTCACAGTCGGCGCAGTGTTGACGCGATGGATAGGCGGCACTTGTTCCTGCGGCCCATTAACGGCTGCACGAGGGCGTTGCTGCACAGCCGTAACAGGGTACTGCTGCTGTTGTTGTTGCACTGCCTCTCCTGTTCTCGGACGGGGGGTGTAAGATCCAGGGATAATTGGTTCCGGTATCGCAGGCACTACAGCAGGCATGCGCTCGCGACTCGCCCCTCGTACCACACCTTCCGCCGTACGCTCCCGGCTCAACCCTCGTCCAACCACCTCCACAGCAGCAGCCCTCGTACTCCCACTCCCATCACTGCCTGTCTGACTGCCCCTCAACGCCGCACTGTTCCGCTTGGAACCTGCTGGAAACTCCACCTCACGACTCCTTCGCTTCCAGTTCTGATTCAGAAGCGCAGCGGCCTCCCCGCTGCTCAACCGCTTCTCCTCCGCGCTCAACTGCGCAAAGAGCCGCACCTCCGCGCTGTTGCGCTTCACCACCTCTCGGCTCTCCCGCCGTCCTTGCTGCAGCCGAGCGTGACTCGCTGCTTCGCTGCTCCCGCGCTCGCGGCGCACCGACGCACCAGCAGCCACGGTGGCGGGATCAACGTTCCGTGCGACGGTGCCAGGGGCGACGCCGGGAAGGCTGGGGCGCAGGAGGCTTTCGTCGCGCGAGCTTGCATCGTCGTCGTTCAAGTAGCCGCTGATGACATCATCTTCGGCGTCGGCCCGGTGCGAGGGGGATAGGATGGGAGATTCGATGTGGCTGCTACTGAGGCTGTGGCGGGCAGGCGTGTCTTGGCTTGTTGGGGTCAGCTCGGCGTCGAGGGTCGGGTGGGGTTTGACGTCACGCGGGGCGGTACGACGGTAGGTTGGAGGTGCGTCGCGTGGTAGACTTTGTGTCGCAATGGTAGCACCAGGAGTGAGGCTGTTGTAGTTGACGCTGTCGCTCTCGAGGGGGCTGCTGTCAACAAAAGTTTGCGTGTTGGAGCTGGGGGAAGTAGGGTCACGATTCAGCATGCTCTGAAGGGCGCTTGGGGCTGGAGGGCTGAGATTTTGGCCTGGTTGATTATAAGCATTGTAAGGTTGCTGGAATTGGGATCCGGGTGCAGGAGGATAGAGTGGTTGTTGTTGTTGTTGTTGTTGTGGGTAGCCGTACGCTTGTTGTTGGGCTATGAAAGCCTGCTGTGGTTGCGCGTATCCGTAAACAGGCTGCGGTGCCGCTGCCATATAACCATATGGTTGCTGTTGAGGAACCATCACAATAGGAGCGCCTGACATCATCGGAACAAACTGCTGACCCTGTGGCGCAAACCCCCCCGGCATCGAGGGCTGGTGCGCCCCTTGTTGTAGCGCAGTATTCACATCCCGTCGCTCTGTGCTTCGGGCGCGACGAGGCGATCGTTCGCGAGACCGTTCGCGATTGTATTCGCGGTCGCGTTCTTCCCTGGCGCGAGCAGCAATTACCGCCGGATCATCATCTAGAGGAAACTGCGGGGCGCGGCGGTATCCTTCAGGAAGTGGTGCTATTGATTGGATAGTCAATCAATATCCCAATTTGCAGAATTAAAGCTCACCTGGACCATTGGTGTTGTTGTTCCTCGGCAAACTTCTCTGTCTTACAGGGGCATCGTAGGCTTCATAGTTCCTCGGATCGCTCCTGCGAGGGTTGGAGTTGTGCAAATTGGGTAATGCACCCTTATCATCGTTTCGAGCCCCATTCCAGTTGGACGGGGAGTATGCGCCACTGCCTATACCACCATAGTTTCTCTCTCTATGATCGTTGATCTGAGCCTGAGATGGAGGCGCAAGCCGTCTATCCCTGCCCTCCATATGGGCGTGTCCACCATCACCACCTCCTCCTCCGCCTGCGCCAGAGACCCCGGCTGCCATTCCCTTTGCAACTCCTCCAACGACGCCGGCGCTCGTTTTCGCAGCCGTTCTTGCGGCGCAACAAGCGCCTTTCACGATGCAGCAAACGATAGTCGGAACGAGGATCAGGACAAGGACGCCGCCGCCAATCACGAGACCAAGGATCTGCGCACAGCAATAGCAATCATTAATGCATAAAGAACTCCGCCAAGACAGCGGGAAGTAGCGGCTCACCAGCGGCTGCTTGAAGCGGGTCGCCCAGTCGCTGCCACACTGGTTCAGTGTCTGGATCGTACAGTTGATCACCTCGGTCCCGCTGCCACCACCGCCTGCATTGTTACTCGCTCCGTTCGTGTTCGCGGAGGTTGTGGTGGACGGATTGTTTCCTGCCATACAATAGAGTCCGCCCTTGCAGACTTGGCCAGCTCCGCAGTCACTGTCCGTCTTGCACCCCTGAGGCGTATTCTGTCCCTCCGCCAGGTGCAGACTGGCGAGAAACAGCACCAGCCATAGCGCAAGGAACCGCTTCATTGTTGCGCAACGGATGGCTCGTGCCAAATTTGTTGGAGAGATGGCAACGTGTTGATTAAAACACGTATTCAAATCCAACAAAGTGTCCATCCGTTGAACGTTTCCCCATGAGAACTTCTTGTTGAATGTCCCAAAATGTGGAAAAATGTTTTCTTAGGATGCTTGGGAAAGTGGACGCTCTTCTTCGTGCGAGTGGGAGGAAAGACGCCAAGTTATATTCATAAACATATTTAACCTACACACTTTGTTCTGTGGTAGCAAACAAAACTACCACAACGAAATCAAGGAAGATGTATATTGTCCCCACCGTCTCTCCTTCACTCAGCTCCATTCAAGCTTCAACGTGAAGTCAAAGCGCTGTTGGAATATGAGGTGCCATACCAGTGTTTATTGGGGGGAACTGTTTCCACTTCTTACTTGTTTCGTTGTCATTTAATCCCTTTAGTCCCTTGTTTTCGGGTAGCGTTCCAATGCAATGATGGGTGCGTGCGATTGTGGTTGTGAACCCTCAAACATGCCGTTACAAACACGCGTTTCGGTTGCTTGATCCGAGCTGTCGTACTACGCGGCGACGATGATGGTGGCTGCGGTGACAGATCAATGATGATCTGCATTGTTGCGATGTCGTTAAGAAAGATAATAGGGGCCTCTGCGCTTTTGTACTCTTCGCTGTGAGTATGGAATCAATTTTTGACATTGAAACAAGAAGCGCCAAGCTACCAGAACGCAAGGAAAGTAAATGCGAAGAAATTGCTTCACATATCCCCCGTTCGACCCGCGCTTGCATGTTTAATTATCAAGAGGAGGTGCATACCATGTGCGCCGTTGGCTGATCCGATAATGGAGGACGGTGTTGTAACCATGCCAGATTTGGAGAAAGCCACAGTCGTGTTCAAGTATGATATGGTACGATAGTGGAAAACGACAACAATATTCAATGGCGACCATACCATCCAACATTGTGACGGTCGCGTGCGCTGTCATTGAGTATCAGATCCCTCTGGTGACTTGCGTGAGATTCATAAGCGCAGTGTGAGTCATGACATCCAAATTGTCAAAGACAAGGAAAAGTCGATGAAGCCTCTCGTATTTGAAAAGCGTTGTACTGACTGCACTGAGAAGGGAGCTGACGCTCACATTAACGGCGATCACGAGCCTACGTGCTTCCATGGCAATTCAAAAGTTGTGGATGCTCCATTGGGGGAAGCTTTCTTATTTGTAAGGAGTTGCATGTGATGATGACAGCGCTTAGGAAGATAATACCCCCAATGATTGACAGAACAAGGGTAGCTATAAACATAACGGTGAACGGTTTGAGAGAAGGAGATGCAAATCCCAAACAATCATACTTAGGGGAAGCTAGAAACAAAAAACCTTTCGCAACGGAACCTCCTTCTGCCAACTATTGTCCTCTTCTAGAGGCTTGCTACACTGTTATCTAGAAGTTCATTCGCATATTCTTTGAACAATGGAGCGTTGCTTCTACAAGTCCATTAGAGGAAGATGGAAACGAAGAACTCGACAATTCTTCTATATTGTTCATGAAAGTCCATAATAACGATTCATCTAGTCAAGAGAGGCAGATTCATTTTTCAGGTAAATCCAGATGGACGACTTTTACTTGCAAACAGTACTGACGGTGTGACTTAAACCATTGGTATCCAGTACGAAGCAGTGCGGACTCACTTTTCAGTTCCTTGCTGGCTGTAATAGAGGGGCATTGTTCTACAAGGTACAAAGGTTACCTCAGCTACGAGTTTGACAGCATCAGAAAGTGCTGCGAGGTGCTCCGAAGCAGGCTTACATCGTTGCCTTGATAATGAAAGCGATGATGTGATTTCTGCTTTCATTGGGACGGAAACAATGTCTTGGAGAATTAATGTCTTGGAGAACCCAGAGACATTCAATTTCGGTCTCATTTTCGAGACTTCCTCTTTCTTCTCGATGCATAGTATTTATTTTACATTCCTATGTCTCCCTTCCCACGAGTCAAACTGCATACATATATCCACACACTGATGAAGCCGCCAGGATAACCCCCGCACCACACGGCAAGCGCAAACTCAGCCGAAGGATCCGCGTTCATGTGCACATCGGTGGCCTCCACCATCTCCACAACTGCTTTTATATCTGTGAAGGTTGTATGTAACGGGAACCCAGATATCCGGTAAACACTGCGAAGTGGGGCCAAGGTTGTATAAAGGGGTGTCAAATTTTGTGGTGTGTTGATGGGTAGTGGTTGGAGGTGGTCTGCTTCCATTCGAGAAACGAGGGGCTTTAAAGATTTGGAGGCAAGACTGTGTGTGCCAGGTGTTCAGAAATTGCTTGAAGCAAAGTTACAGCCTTACCGATTCCATCGTGTGATACGATGCCCCCTCCATTCCTCCATCTTCGCGACAACAGACTTTTCAATGGCTGTTTCAAGCTCTTGACAGTGCCGAGCTGATACTTCCTTGTACGTAAGTTTCTCGAGCTGTCAAGGAATAATTGATTTCAGAATATAATGACGATGCCAGTCGATACATGCCTGAACACTTTTGTACAACGTTTTAGGGAAAGACCGGCAGAAAAAAGGTTTCCATTTTTTGCCGTTTGAAATTGTCCAATCCATACGAGGCGGATCATCATGCGGTTGAATGTTTGCCCAGACCTATAATTACATTGTCCTTGATAAGTATCCGGAATCCTATCGTTCGAGCTTCACTCACATTAACTTCATTGAAAACACACCACACCACTTTCAAAGGTAAGTGAGGATCGCGAATACTGTATGACTCCCCAGTTACGGCATTCATCAGCGTCATATCTGCCCCCTTTCCTAAACCCGCCATACCGACAGCCTTAGTTCGCATCGCCACGTACGCAGTCCTTCCCTCCGGAATACCGTTTCCAAGCACAACAAATACCTCAATAGAATCCCCACCTTTCGCCAACAAGAAGTTGCAGAGCAAAATTGCATGTTCGGCCGCATCTCCGGCTGCAAGCTCTAACATCTGATCACTTGTTGCCCACAGACTGATGTCTGCCGAGAACGCAGTGCGGTCTGCGAGGAACGGGATGCTGCTGACGTACCGTAGGAGGTGCCGCGGGGTAAGGAGCTCTGGGGGAGGATCTTGTGGGCGAATGTAACGTGGGAGGAAGGTGGTTCGGCCGCTGAGATCGAGGGTTGTGGCATTGAAGACACGCTGTGGATGGGTGAGGGGGGCCTTGCTCCAGGAATTCACATAACGCAGGAAACGGTCCGTTTCATCGCTGAGGAACTAGAAAAAAATCATACAAACAAGGACTGAGATTAGTTTCTGAATAAGAAAAAATTATTGGAATAGATAAAAGACCTTGAGTTTTAGTGGTGCAGGTTGCATCAATGGAGGTTCCAATGTTATGAACAAGTCAAGTAGGGTCTCTTTTGTCGCGTCAAGGGCAAGAAACATGGCACTCTCAATTGTTCCAGATGCCACGTTCTTTTCGTAACCCAACAGGACGGAAGGAACTTGAACGTGAAATTGTCCTTCAATCTGTGAAATTGTGAGCATTCACCAGATTTAACTTTATATCACATCTCACCCGTGTCTGTTCGTATAATGAGGTGAATGGCATTGAAAATGTCCCAATCCAGTTCCTCTCCCTTCGCTGATGAATCTCATTCTCCCGCTCCCGGTCATCGTCAATGATATCCACCAATAACTCGTCAAATACGTGAAAGTAGATTCTTTCCATGGCAACTTCGCTATCAAGCAGGTTTTCCGGTTTGAAGTCGTTATTTGGTGGTCTTACGTCGAGATACAGAGTTTCATTCCAGTGAGGGTTGCTGCCATCATATACTCCCGTTCGTGCTTTGCGTCCTTGAAAGGAGACTTCGACATACGAGCGGACCGACTGCATAATTTCATACTACTAAGTAAGACTCCAAGACCCGTGGTTTAACTCACTGGTGACTTTTCTTCACCCATCCGTATGATCGGGTCCAACTTCCGCACGGGAACATTGAAACCTTGCAAAACCTTCACTACGATTTTGCATCCATCCTCGGGCTGACTCGTCAATCGCGCTAGTCGACTGACGCGTAAGGGCTTCAAAGGTCGCTTGGGCATAAATAGTGCAAGGAAGAGATTTTCTTGTTGTTGGAGCTCAACGATTCTTTCTTCACGCACAAAGTCTTCAACACGTGGGGGTCGCCCTTGACGAGCTCGTTGGATGAGCTGGTGCATGCGGATGCGTTTGAGGAAGCCGACGCTGTCTGCAAGCGATATGCTGGCTGGTTTGGCATCACCGGATGTTTTTGGTTTCCAAAGGGCAAGAGCTATTGACTGAAAGCGATGTCAGATAAAATATTTGAGAGTGAGCAGTCAACTCACGTCATCTTCCAAAGGGTTCGCAACTTTCTCCCACAGATCCTCAGTGATATCTTTGTCGTCGAGTGGTACAGGACCTTTTACAACGATTTCTTTGCTAAATCGTTTCTTAAGCAGAGTAAGCCGTTTCGTGTCCATAGATTCATCCAACTAATGCAAGTTTAGGTTATCAAATTCCGCGCAAAATCGGAGACAAACTCACCCCAACTCCTTGAGCGAGCTGCTTCATCTTGGTTGGCATTTCAAGGCGAAAGTATCGACGTTGCGACCAATACTCATGAAACGAAAGTCCCTCATGACCCCCCATTTGCACAAGCTTTTTCAACTTCAGTACATCCGTGTTTCGGGGATCATTGGGATCAAATTTAACATCCATAATCCAATCCATTAGCTTCCGCAAATTCAAAAGGCCAGACGGCCCCATAATTGACAAAGGATCCGTATAGCGTGCGCAAGCTTGCTCTGGTAGTGGGTGGTAGCTAAAGGATGCTTTGAGATGCGATGAGGCGAAGTCAAAAGCTCACTGTGTTAGAGGGGGTCCAAGACTTTTTCCTTCTTCGTTGACACCCCAGGCAACGTTTAATTTAATGGAACCCGCGATCCATTTATTTTCGAGCTGCATTGAGTGATGTGTGGTGTATTTTTGAAAGAAGGGCTGGCCTCCAAAAGCCAACGTGGACATCTCGCGGTCATGACTGCAGACTGTAACCGCAGGATCTGGGATTGGAACAAACACTTCTCCAATAAATTTGCTGCCTCCGCGAGTCTGGTAAGGCTTGAATAAGAACAATAACAGATGTAAAGAACAAGCACCGTTTCGTAAAACTCCATTTTGACACTGTCAGGCACTTCTTTCACTCGAACACCGAAAACGTTGGTATCTTCCAGTCTCGCTTCATTTGAGTCCAAGGGACTCTCGTCGATGGCGATGGTTTCCAGTCCCTTGAATTTGACGGTGAACCGCTCCATATCAATTGGCTGTGGAATCGTCCGTGTCACTTCTTTGCCATTGTAGTAAATACGTGCGTACAAATTGGCGTGTTCAATCTCTCGCCGGCGCTGTTGCTCGTCCTTGGGACAGTGGAGAAACTCGGTGGGGTGTTCTGTGTACACATGATTTATGGAAAGGATGGGTGCCCCCGGTGGTTTCAAGGACGAGTCGAGCCTCTTCGATGAACCGCAGACGCGTTAAATAAGGACCCGGGATTACTCGAAGCCATACCTTTGTGATATCCCTCCTCGCCTTTTCGATGTCAAAAGCCTCTAAAGACGGAGCCATCGGCATAGAATCACTTGAACTAAAAATTCCGTCTGACTTAGTCATAATTTTGGACTTTTTCTTATGGGACTTGGGCGTTGAAGCTTTCCTCCTTACAAATGTTTCGGCGTCTGTAGTCTCATCTTCCGTCGCAAGTTCCCTCCCTTGAGACTTTCGCCTCATTCGAGCCGTACCAGACGGTGGAAGAGCATCTAAATTAATTCTTGGACGAGATGAAGGCCTCCGTAACTTCAAAGGTTCGTGCAATCTGTCTCGTGAAGCATGCCTCCATTTCCGTGTGTCTTCATTGAGGCACGTACTCGACAACGATCTTCCTGAAACTAAAGACGACTGCGACAGGATAATTTCATCATCGAGCTTTTCTTTTCGGGCACCAGAGCGCCGTCGTCCGCGTTGACGTAAAGGAGACTTCTTCGGGGGTGATGAAACGATTGCAGAGTCAATTTTGGGTGTTTCCATATTTTTTCCGCGTGGGCTGCTGTCGCGCTTATTTGTTGGTATGGAAATAGTTGGTGGTAGGCTTTTGGTGCGCGGAGTGCGAAGCGCTTGGTCCAGTAAGGACGGTTCGTTCACTTTTGTTGCGAACGGACTCTTAATAGTTCGCGACGTTCGAGTAAGTCGGTCCCATAGACTTAAACGCGGTTTCTCGGTGTCTAACTGAAGCGGAAGGTTAATACTGCCACATTGAAACCCCTAATCAATTACCTTTTCCTGGTCTGTCAGGGACTTTCTCTCCAATCTTCGGGCTCGCTTGTATTGTCTGTCTTGCTCCCTCGCCTCCAAGCTCAGCAGCGATTCAGATGACTCGCGTAACCATTCATGTCCAGACCGGCCATCATCCACAAGTTTTTCCATTTCATCGTCATCGATCTCCTCCAAGGGATCGTTCTCCATGCCAAACTTATTTTTTGTAATTTTTGCCGCCTCTGCACGTTCCGCCTCAATTTCGCTTTTTCGTGCCAGTCGCTTTTCCTCCTCTTCCGCGCGCCGCTTCCGCCATTCTTGAAGCGCAATCTTATACAGCCTTCGTTTCCTTTCCATTTCAGCATCATGTATATCCTCAAGTTCCAGCAATTCATTCTCCACCTCGCGCCTGAACATCATTTTGTCATCATCCACAGTCGTGACGCCGCCGCGAGCGCGCACCATCACGCGCAGCGATGTGTTGGTGATGGACGTTTTCTTGCGCAGTTTTTTGATGCGATCCCATCCTTGTAGGATTTTAAACTCAAGGAGGCGGTTTGTTTGAGACTCGGAATCCTGGGCATGTGGAATGAGGAAGCCATCCTTTGGCATTCTACCTTTCAGCACTTACTCGCAGTAATCGTGTGGATCGAATATCTGTGCGGAACTCTTTCCGGCGCTCTTGATCTTGGATGCGTAAGGACTCTCGTTCACTCTCTTCACGGGGAAGCACATTTTTTTCGTAGTATTTGGATCCTACTGGTTTTGCTGGATAAATTCCTTCTGATTCTTCCTCAGAAGCAAGAGTCGCAGCATTGAGAATGCGTTCTGTTCTGTCCACGTATTCTGCATATGCTGCTTTGAGGGCCTTTCTGAAATGCGTAAGTACTATCTAAGACTTTGCGGAGGGTCGCTTTTACCTCCAGCTTACGAGATAGAAACCCGACAAGGTCAGTCTTCTTTCTTGTCCGCAAAGTATAAATCAAGTCTTCCACTTCCTTGGCAATTTTGCACTCTTCTACCATCAGGGGATGTTCCACAAAATTTAGGCTCCCCAGACTGAATACGAGCGTGTAATGTCCATTAGGGTTATCCGTAATGAGTCGGTATGGAGTCGTGACAGCCGGTTTGCGCAAAACGAGAGCTAGGCCGTCGATCGCATGCGTGTCTGCGTCCTCGAGGATGGGACTGCTTTCTTCGAGGAGGCGGAGAGATATGCTTGAGCGGGAAAGGGAGGTGTTACTGTCTGTCTTAGAAGTTGGAGCCGCTTGTGCGATCGGAATGGGAGGAGGCGCGCCCGGACGCTGCGTTCGGGATCGCTTGGGGTTTGGTAGGTTGGCAAGACGTTGATCTGCGCCAAACCAGGTTGTTCCACTAGAGCCGAGCAATTAGAAACGATCAAGCCTACTTTTGAAGGCGAAAAAAATTTGGCTCAACTGGTTTGGCTCGCTTGCTCGCAGCCGTCGTTCGATTTTGGTCAGATTCTGCGTCTTAACGGTTGGAATTCTGCCTACATATAATCCCTCTTGGGCTGGAAACCGAAGATGCTGGCGAAATCAAGAATATTTCTTAAAAAGTGCATTTCAGAGTATATTTTGAGCGTACTCACTTCGAACAATGCAGTTAAGCTTTCTGAAGGTGGAAGAACATAGTCTTCAGGGTAGAAGAGAAGTTTTTTGAGCGCATCTGTCATTACAGGCATCATGGGCTCCCATTTGGATAACGTAACATAGTTTCCAAGCATTTCCATTTCGGCCCGTTCCGTCGCCTCTTTGAATTCTGAAGCGTGGATAATTAGGAACTTATCCCGAATAGTAATCCGCTTCTCACCATTGAAAGGATCTTCCTCGCTCTCGTTATCAGCATCAACCCCATCGTTTTCTGATTCGCTACCATCCCGATCTCCTCGCCGGCGGCCTTGACTCTTCCTTTTGTCTCTTGTACTTTTCCGGCGACGCTTTTCGCCGCTGTCATCTTTTTCGCTCTCTCCAGCTGTTCCAGTCTCAGTACTTCGCTTTTTCTTTGTCGTTTTTTTCTTTTCCCCTTTTTCTTCAGATATGACTTTCGCCGGCTCAGTAGTCGTATCTTGCTCTGTAATTTCATGCAAGCTTTCGTTGGAGTCGGCCTTGTTCGTTGCGTGAGTCGCATTCATTGCAGTCTCGCAAGAATAGAAGCTACCAACCTTCATGGAGCGCCGTCTTTGATACGTCCCACCAATTAAACTTCCAGTCGATGCTGAAACTCCCGTATTACGTCGTACCAAGGCGGCGTCTACGTTTTCCTACAACCAAGTTGACGCCATGAGTTGCCACTGAATGCGGCGAATATTCCACCTTCGCCAGCACGTCAGATTCAGGCCGCGCTAGTGATTTTCTTCGATATCGTAGCGAATCCGGCTCGCCGGTCGACGGCGTCGCAAGTCTTTCTTGAAACGTGGCAGTCTTGCTCTTGACCTTTGGGGATTTGGGCGGTGCGGAATCGTTCAACTGGCGAGGCACAATAGTGCATGTAAGGGTTGAGATGAAGATGCGCGGGGCTGACCAACCATAGAAACGAGCTCCGATTTTCGCGCCCCCTTAGCAGCACCAACATGTTCTACTGCCTTGCAAACATGGTGCCAGATAACTGATTAAAATATGGTGAGACATAGAATATGTTACCCCAACGGTTCCAGTCGAAGCGTCTCCAATGAGTGCCGTGGCTTCCCTGGCGTCGAACGCCAACACTTCGCCTTTCGTTGGCGACGTTGCGCGCGGCGTCATTGCACGCCTCTGCTGCACCCGCATACGGGCGCGCTCGAGTACGGCGACGCGGTCTAACGGTAGCTGCGACGATGGTGGAGTGGGGCTCCGCATTTCTGGGGCTTTTTGTTTTGACAGTTTTGGTGACAAATCTCATTACTCACGATTTTATTTCAAATGAGATGCAAGAGAAGAGTGAAGTCTGGGAAGCTGACCCACACAATCCTCTTGAATTTTATATAACCATTATATGGCGTGAGCAGTACACAAAAACTCGTGATTGCCCCAAGTAAATTCATTGGGCTGTTCGAGCGCACGCAATTCACTCATATCACTCAGATATGTCCTCCATAGTGAAAGTGAGTCCGAACTTTTTTATGAGGACTCCCTCAACGTCTGGCTTGTCACAACGACTATTTGGAGATTAGGGCTGATGGCGATCGTTGTTACTGGACTGGCAAGAGGTGTATTATGAATCACGGCAGACGACGATGAAGGGAAGCTTAGCATTTGCCTCGTATACTTTTTTTGCAACTCGGTTTTTGATCAAATCAAGCCGCCGCGAGTGACCCACGATCCTGTGTTGCTGACACCAAATTATTCATTAGAGGACGCAAATCTCTTTGATCATGAGCAGTAGCAAGACTCAGATTTCGAGAGACGCACGTGGCCGAAAACGGATGCCAGACGAGGCTGATGAAGGCGTTGCCGTCGTTGAAGGGAAGGGGTGAGATTGTATACCGGTTTGGGCCGGCGTCTGTAAGTGTTTGAGACAAAGTGCCACGGGTGTCCGGATATGTGGTGTCCGCCTATGCAGCCGCATGAAATACCGCAGTTTGAGCTGCGGTTTATTCATAACGCGACAGTGCTGCATGAAATCAAGAAACTATGTTCGCCCACGGATCGAATTGCGGTTTGTTGGCGTCGCGTTTTGCAATGCAACGTCCTCACATATCCGTTAAATAGCTGCGTACGGCTCTCGAGCTTAGGTGGATGGAAAATAAGGCGCTTAGTGTTTAGTATTATTGTCTTCTTAAATTGGAAAGCTCATTAATTTGATTTTAGGACCTGCAATTGACGCACTTTCAGATGGACTGCAAGGGAGGATCAATTAAAAGTCTCCAGATTCGAATGTAAACTCTTGATATTTTTCCCATGGATAGATGAGCGTGAAAGAAATGATATACTTAATGGTTAGAATAATGTAATGAAATCAATCACGAACGGGACTCTTCATTTATTTATTCTGGTAAATATCATCGGACACCCAATACGAACTACATTTGCCAACATGGCCCCTATATCGTAAACGCAACCTGCATGAATGGAAAGTGCGAAGCGTGTTCATACCAGTTGACAAAGCATGATGGAACACCCCTGTTTCCGGTGCTTGACGTTGTCACCTCACATAAGCTTTTGTTATTCTTTTGAGAAGAATTTTCCTTTCATGCGGAGCAGATTTTTTAAAGGACTTCACCCGTTAGTATCGAAAGGTTGAGTCGAAGTCGCAAAATATTACTAACTTTGAACGCCGGAGCTGCATAAGAGATAAAAAGAGTGCATTCTTTCGCATTTATTGGGAACAAAGATCTATTCAAAACGGTTGATTGAGTCCGCATACACCAAGAGGTTAGTTTTGCCTGCTATTAGATTTTAAATAATATCGTGAAGGGAAATGAAGGTAGACTGCATTTCAAATTATCAGTACAATTTGAAATGCTATTTCCACTCAAAACGGCACAATTTCCAGCTGTCAATCACAAAGAAAAAGTCAAAAAATGTCCACACCGTTCCAGAATGCTGTCCTCCAGCGCCGCAGCCACAGAAACATCAAACGCGAGTCGACTCTCAGCGATGCTCAGCTTCAGGACTTGGTCAAGTTTGCGCTGACACACAGTCCTTCTTCGTACAACACACAGACCACACGTATTGTCTTGCTACTGAAGGATGCACACGAAAAGTTCTGGGAAACTGGCAAGAAGGGTGCGGCAGAGACGCAAGAAGGATCCCACTTGGAAAACACCTTGAACCGACTCACCTTGTTCCAAAGCGGGTACGGAACGATTCTCTTCTTTGAGGACACACAGCTGGTGGAGAGCAAACCGGATGAGAGCAAGGCTATCTGGGTCGAGATGCAGGCGCACGGGGCGGGTATCATCCATTATGTGTTGTGGACAGCTCTGGCGGAGGCAGGGATGGGAGCCTCTCTCCAACATTTTTCCAACAAGCTTACGCTTGAGTACATCAAGAGCGAGTTCCAGGTTCCAGACACTTGGCGCCTCGTGGCTCAAATGCCTTTCGGAGTCGTCAAAGATGGCGTAGTCCTGCCCGTCAAGACTGTGATGTCAATGGAGGAGCGCTTGAAAGTTTTTGGTGCTTAATGGGTATTTACGAGAACCCAGTTTAGTAAATAAACTAATTTGATTGTTTTGATGTCTATTTTTCTTCGACAATTCAAGGATATTGCAATCCACTTGGTTTTGACCTGTTAATCGGATCACGAACAGGGTGGGCTGGTTGTTATTCGGGAGTCAATGGGCAGGCAGCGCGCTTAGCATTTATTATATTTCCTCATTAATTGTTCGAACATTTGCAAGATATAGAGAGAGTGGGTGGGAGATAACTATCTACAATCTTGGTGCGATTGCGAAAACTGATTCACTGACCACCATCTAAAGAACTTGATCAAAAACAATGGCCTTCAACACACAAATGGAGTACCGCTACCTCGGGCGTAGCGGTTTGAAGGTTTCAGTCTGTGAGTCCCAACTTTTCTCCGTTGCCAATGCATTTTCATTGGGTTTCCCTCGGCTTTCCGAGCCCGAAGTAACCTCTCAATTAGTGTCCTTGGGTGGTTGGGTAACTTACGGTTTGCAAGGTAAGTTCATATTGATACCTGATCACTTGTTCGGTCCTTCTCCTTCCGTGTACAGTTGGCGAGGACGCTGTAGAACAGTGCTTAGTTGAGGCGTACAACAACGGCATCAACTTCTTTGACAACACGGAAAGTGGGAAAGAACGTACTAGCTTCTTTGTGTGAAAAAATTAACGGACATCATGACTTTGAGGATATGCGGAGGGCAAGTCCGAAATTGCTATGGGCAAGGTTTTCAAGGAGTACAACTGCCTCGAAGCAGCCACGTCTTTTCGACCAATTTTTTTTCAATGGTTTAAATGGAGTTAACGAGCGCGGCCTGAGTCGAAAACACATTATAGAGTACCAAGGCTGCGATTGAGCGCTTACAGCTGGACGACGTTGACTGTGAATATTGGGAATTTTACAAATCCTGCCTCTTAAACAAGGAAATCAGAGTCTTCACCCACCGTCCAGACCCGGACACTCCGTTGGATGAAGTTGTTCGCTCCTTCAATTGGCTCATTTCTCAGGGTCTGGGTTTGTACTGGGGGACGAGTGAGTGGTCGGCCGAGCAGCTCACGGATGCTTGGCGTCTTGATGATCGAATGGGATTGGTGGGACAGTACAAAATGTTCCACCGAGAACGCTTTGAGGCAGAGGATCTCGCTCATGGTGCCCTCGGAGGAACGGTTTTATTGACTCCTCTCTTTGCCATACCTCTTTCAGTACGCTCCAATTTACCAAAAGCACGGATTGGGAACAACCATTTGGAGACCACTCGCCTCCGGCGTCTTGTCGGGCAAATACAACGGTCCTGACATTCCAGCCTACTCGCGTTTCGCAATCAACGCATTGCTGCGGGTCTGGATACTCTCGAAGGAAAGGACCGCTTGGCCAAGGTGGAGAAGCTGAAGCCCATCGCGGAGCGTTTGGGCGCCTCGCTTGCGCACATTGCCCTTGCTTGGACCATCAAGAACCCGAACGTTTCCACGGTAATTACGGGCGAGAGCACGCCGTCGCAGGTGACAGAGAATGGTAAGGCTCTTGCCGTGGTGCCTGAGTTGACTGGTGGGTTTTGGAGGAGATTGAAGGCATCTTGGGAAACAAGCCTAGCTTCACAGACCAAATTCCGTTCAAATGCTTTTCTTATTTTAATGAAGCGGAATTTACTGGCATTTGTTGCGAATCCGTCTTATGGTGGAGCGGATTTCGGCGCAGCTCTGATATGCCTGCAAAAGGAGGGTCTCGAGGTGTTCTTTTTCGAAGCATTGCCATCGAAATTGTCACGTTGACAGCAACACCCACGACCCACGCGCCACCTTTGGGTATGTCTGTTGTTGCGAAACCGTCTTATGGTGGAGCGGATTTCGGCACAGCTCTTCTATACCTGCAGAAAGAGGGTCTTGAGCTGTGTTCGGTTTTGAGTGTTAAGTTTATCTTTCCAATCAAACATGAAATACGCAATAAAGCCAAAACATGATTCCAAACGGCCATATATTCATTCACAGATTGAAACATTAATATCATGAGAATTTCTGAGACTAAGTTTCAAAGTTGATCAGCCATTCTTCATGCGACCACATTTTGACTGAGGTGGAAATGAGGACCTGGTAAATAAAGCGAACCTGAAGGGGAAACGATCAGTGACATATCAGCACGACTAAACAACCTTAGACGAAGGAGTATGTGAAAGTCGCAAAGAGGTATGAATCCGAAATGGCACTGCTGAGCGAGCGTGCTTTGGTGCTCCACACACCAGAAGGAGTCAGCGACGATGGGATGATCCCAATATCGAGACATGCAGTGAATCAGCAGTAGATGCAGATGGCCAAATGGTTCCGACAAGGAGGACATTCGATTACCAAACTGAAAAATAGCGGAGGATTTCAAAACAAGTTCAGCACAGGCAGGGGGAGATTCCGGGATACTCGGGATATTGTTTTACTCTCTTGTTTGTTGGGTGAAAAGAGTAACGGATAAATTCTGCTGTCCACAGAGGATAGGCTCAACGACAGATCCCATGTCTCATTTGCATGGGAGATCCAATAGTAAGAGGGGCTTTCTGCATTCAATCCGATTTATTCACGGTTCTCTGTTCACCCGCAATCGCATCACAGTTTCATAATATAAATATGAGAACGCCATGCGACTGGTTAAATCAAGCCGAAACAGTGGCGTTTAACGAGGCGCAGTGTGACTAACAGCGGTGTTGCTCAGCCTCGACCTTCTTACAACGGGAACCACTCAACTGTATCGCCCAACTGCTCGTGAAAGCAACGGAATCAGGATTGGAACGAGAAGTGAGCCTAGTTGCGCAAACGTGATTTCGTCGTCGCCTTCATCTTCGAATTCGGAACCGTCGATCTCGTCGTCTTCGTCTCGTCGCCGGTTCGGCCATTCTGGCGAGATAGCAGAGTCTGGAATCCACTGCGACACGAGGCTCGACGGTGGTGGCCGGGTCGTCGGCGCGGACATTCGCTTTTTCTCAGCTAAATCGTTACCTAAAACATCTGCAATATGCGAAATGAATACATAAACATATCAACGTTATTGTGAATCACAAGTTCGATTGGTCCCTTTTAGAAGCGTCTACATTGATTATCATGAAAAGAAAACTAAAAACTGCGCGCAACAAGTCGCCCCAGTCCGCCTAGCACGTGCGCAATGTCACTGCAGTCTAGCCCATTGGAGTGCAAGTAGAGGTACTCGAGGTTCGAACAACAACTCAGCGAGTCAGGCACCTTACCGACTAGCTGATTCGCGGCCAGATGAAGTTCCTTTAAATTCGTCAGAGTCCCTACTTGACATGGAATCTCTCCTTCGATTCGGTTTGACGCGAGATTCAATACCTCCAGCTGCTTGCACCCCAGCAACACCTCAACAGGAATCGCCCCGCTCAATTTGTTACTACTGACATTTATCACCCTCAACCCTGTGCATCGACCCAACTCCACCGGCAATGCGCCCTCTAAACAGTTCCGTGCCATTACCAGCGACTCCAAGGCCTCCATTTCCCCCATCTCCGCCGGAAACCCACCTACAAGCCTGCATGCACTCAAATCTAAATGCGTGAGCGCCTTCAAGAGACCTAGTGTGCGCGGAATACCCACGCGCGGCGTAAGGAATCGGTGCGCGCACTCGACGCGCCGCACGTCGCGCCACCATTCCCCTGCGTACACGGACTGTAGTGCGGTCGCACTGTGCGCCGCGAGAAAGAGCGCGTCCCACGCGTCGGGCCATGTTATGTGGGTCCGCGACTTAAGGTGCGGGGGTATATTTCGGCGAAGGTTTTGGCGCACGAATTGAAGAGAAGAGAGGAGGGTGCGGAAGGCATGAGAGAGGCGGCGGAGTCGGGTTGCGGCGGTTGGGTGGAGGAGGGCGAGGATGCGTTCGGCGAGTTCGGGAGGGAGATCAGCAAGGGACTTGCTGCTCTTTTTTGTTTTCTGGTTGGATAGTGCGAAAGCTTGAGGATGGATCGCGGTCCTGGCTATGGGTGGGGACAAGGGTGGCACTGTGTCTGGTCAGCAGATAAGCTGTCAAACTCGCGGGGGTTCCCTTTCGAAGCTCGCGCACCTTTCGTCAGACAGTTCAGTTCGCGAGGAACAAGCTGCAGTGCTGTTTTCTCCGTGGACTCAATCGTGGCCATGGGAAGTCTCTGTTGCGCCTTATCAGGTCGAATCAGAGACATCGATCAAAATTGTCCGATTTTTTGGTGGCTCAAGGGCTCGATGCGCAGAACAAGTGACAAGATTAGACACCAGAGATAGTGGTATTCACAGGAAACGAAGGGCAAGAGGCGGCAGCATTTATTCTCTCGAATTCTCGCATTTTTCATACCACTCTCTTTCATTCAATCCTTTGTTCAACAGCAACTCAGTCGGGCCCTCTCATGAAGCCTGCATCCAATCCATGTTCTTCGTCTCCTTGCCCTTCCAAGATAGATTGCACGATACTTTGTTCCTGCATGAACGCAAGCAAATCTGATTGGCTCGTCGAGACGCGTCTTTGCTCAACTTCTTCTTTCAAGGATATGCCAGTAGAGGAGGACTTAAAAGACGTGACGGAAGAGACAATTTTGATACTGGAGGGTGAATAATCCTCAAACTGGCTACATGATGCGCTGCTTTCGTGAAAAGAAGATGAAAAAGGGTGCGAAGATTGTGTAACTGCAGAATTCAACGTTTTGCAGGGATATGCTGCTATGTGTGCAACCTTCCTGCTGTTTTCGTCTGTCCGTCGGAGTCGCATGAAGTCAACGAGGGAAGAAACAAATCGCGCGTTTTGTGCGGATTCCGGTTCATGTTGGGGCGGAGTGTAGCTACCGTCTGGATCATCGCTCGTGAACGAAAAAGATTGAGAAATGGATTCGGATATTACCAGGAATTCTCGGGACTGTGGACGAGAAACCTTGACATGCTTGGTGCTCCCTCTCCTGCATTCCCAACTCCTGGAGTAGATACATTTCGGCCCTCATTTTCTGGCTTCTCCTTGTAGATGCAAACGCCCATCTTGGTACCGGCCCGCGCACGGTTTCGAATAGGGGACCAACAAAGCGGTGCAGCACTCGGCGCACGCGTGTGTCCTGAATTGCCTTTGTCGCGATCGCGTCCAAGGAGCTGTTTGCGCGTTTGAGCATGCGCGCCGCCCGCGCCTCGATTCGCCATTCGAACCAAAGACTGCTGAAAAGGGACACATTCACGCTCGGATTGTTGTCATGCATTGAATCCAATGCACTCGCGAGAATCGTAATGTCGCCCAAATGGCGCCAAAAAAGCCGCGTCGTTCCGTCGCAAAAGGTGGCTCGCATCACGACATTCGAATGGGACACTGAGCAGCAGGGACCTATCCGCTGGAGATGAATGGCGCGCAGTGACACGATCGGGTTGTTGTCGTTGGTGGACATCTTTCCCCCGCACTAGAAGTAAACAAAAACACAACAAATGCGATAAGGTTTAGGACAAAAGATGCTGTATTCTAACAAATGCGAATCAAAAAAGGAAAACAGCAGAAAACACGGCGACCACCCTGCATCCGCCAATCACAACTGCATTGTTAGCGAGAACTTGAGACGCGGGCATAGCCGCCGCTACTGGCTGGGAACCTTTCATTGTCGGAACGAATGCTGCCGCTGATCTTCCAGGAGTATCGGCAGTAGCAGGATCAGAAAGTCCCGCGGCGGAGGCGCCAAAACCTGGACCAGAGGGCGAAGAAATTTCGGAAGAGGGTGTCATTGGAGCTGGATCAGTACCGGCACTTAAAGAAGCTTGAGACGAGGAGGAGGCCTTGACATCAGCTGGAGCGGCACTGACCAACATCGCATTGATGGTAGCATCTTCGATGCTGCCTTTTTTAGATATCCCTTGTGGTGTCACGGCTGATTCGGAAACACTGACAGGTTGGGGGCTTGAAGCAACACTGACGATGGGAACGACCGGTGGAACGGGAGGCGCCAACGGGGCCGGTGCGTCTTCCAGGCTGCCAAGAGAAGCAGACGCAGAAGAATCAGATGGATAAGGGGGATTCGATGCGTGTGCAATCGCAAGTGGAGCTGGCGCTACTGGTTCTAAGCCTATTTCTGCCTGTACCTGAGCATTCACTCCAGCTGACGCATGCAACAATTGCTGCCCAACCTGAGCATTTGCAACACCCTTTCCAGCAACACCCACATTCGCTCCCAGGTTCCCTTGCTGTGTATCCAATTGAACAACTCCAGCCGCCTTCCCTTGCCCTTCCACATGCATACTGGCTACACCACCCAAGTTTGCATCCATCTTAACCCCAGCTTGCGCAACCGCCTGACCACCAGCATTTCCCTGTCCCAGATCTACCGAGCCGCCGACCTTGCCCTGCGCCGCCCCCGCCACTGCAACCCCGGAGTCCCCGGCCTTGGCCGCCACACCACCGCTGATGCCACCAGAGGTCTGTCCCATCACTTTCCCACCCTGCACCTGTACTCCAGCATCCACGCCCGCTTGGCCGTGCGCGTCAACGTGGATTGGCCCTGCGTTCACGTCTACACCGCCAGAGATGTCTGCCTTGATGTCAAAAAGGCCAGCATGCGCTGTGGATGCAAGAAGGAGTGCGGCGAACTTGATGAGATGCATGTCCACAGACTTGATTGCGAAACAAGAATATGACGAAGAGACGTAGCAAGGGTATTTATCAACTTGTCGGAACAAAAATGGGAAATTGATGAGTGGAATTTTTGAAAATACTATTGGAAACCGCCTCGAAACTGGTTTCAGGACCAATGACGTTTCACAATTGAGTTTCACAACTGATACTTTTCGCAGGTTCGTTGACATAATCAAGACCTTATATTACAGTAAATCACGGATAAAAACGAAAGGTCGCGTAATTCACGGCCACAAATAATTTAAAGCAAAACGATGGAAATAAACGCAACAACGCAAGCGGCAACAGTCTGCTGAGCACCGCTGGCCAAAATAGTGGCCGGAGCAACTGCCGAAACCGCAGCTGGTGCATTGTAAAACACTGAAGATGGGGCAGCATAACCTGCAGAGGTAGGAACAGCATATTCAGCACGAGCAGTGGCAGCAACTGCGTCACTGTAAACAGGTGCGATCGTGACAACAGCAGAGTTGCTGTACATGAACCCATCTATAATATTGACGGGCAAGTTTGTGGCGGTAGCAATGACAGCAGCAGACGAGCCCTCGTAGCTGGTGACCACTTCGGTGGCAGTCGTGATGTAAGTACCATAGATTCCAGAGGCGTTTGGAGCCAGCGGGTCCTGGTACTTGTGGTAGTCATCCTCCAGACTGCTACACGCTGTTTGAATAACAGTGTAGCCAGAGTAGGCGTTGGGTAGCAGGGGGAGCAAGTGCTGGGCAATCACCAAGACGACATGAACGGAGACGTGGAACTTGACCGCAATACCGTAGATGGACTCGTGCACGTCCACTCCCAACTGGATACTGGCCAAACTTTCCACAATCGACAGAATCACATCCTCTGAGATGAGCACCACATCCATCAATCCATGGATCAGAGTCTCGATGACGGCAGACTCGATCTTGAAGAGAGCTGCCACGATGGGCAGACGAACAGCAATCTTGGCGTTGATATCGACCTTGAGGTTGGCGTCAATATGAGCTCCTAGCACGTCCACACCTGCGCCAGCGTTTGCCTTGACACCAGCATCAACAGACACCTTTCCATGCAAGGGATCGACTTGCACATCTGTGCCCACCTTAACATCGCTGTGTGCATTGACTGAAACAAGGCCCAACGCATTCGCCTTTGCGTCCGTCTGCTCGGAAGCTCCAACGCCCACGTCAACACCATCCTTTCCAATGCTCGCATGCTCGCCAGCCTTGACATTTCCATCCACTTTGGCCTCTGCAAGTCCAAGAACATTGGCGTTGGCGTGGCCAGCCGCCTGCACACCCGCGTGTTGCTCCAGCTTTCCGTCCTTGATGCCAACGCCGGCGTCCGCTTGCACGGCACCACCGACGTTTGCATGACCCAGGGCTCCCGCATCGACGTTGGCATCACCAGCAACACCGGCCTTGACGCCCTTGGGTCCGACGTTCAGGCCGGCGCCGAGGTCCAGGTTGAGTCCGAGAGGGGCGGCGATGGCGGTAGAAGTGAACGCGATGCAAGCAATGGTAGAAAACTTCATCTCACGTTCGATGGATGTAGTATGAGTGGATAGAAGTTGTTGGGGGTTCAGTCCCTTTATACACTTTTTTTTCCCCACTGTCATTAGTTTCAATTTTTGCGCTTGAAACAGACCCAGTCGCAATTTCAAGTACTTTCGGAAGAAATAAAAGACTGAAGCCCAGTCGCTGTTTCCATAGTAATTTCGTACGCTCCATATATGGTTCTGAGATTATCCAAAATCTGTTTTTTCACTCATGATGCCTAAAACAATTGCTTATAATTGTTTTTTTAGTAGTTTTTTGTTGAATTGCGAATCGACCATTTGTTTTTGTCAGCAAGGAGAGTAAGTGGTCTGACCGCTGTGACACTGGTTTGTGGATGAGGTGAGACGCGATAGAATTCCTTGCGGTGGAGTAGTTGAAGAGCGGTCAGTTATAAGGTTGGTTGCCAAACTCTTTCCCGTGGTGTAAGTAGTTTTGGTATAAGTTAGAGTTTCGATACAAGTTAGCTTTGGACTGTTTGAAACATTACGAACTGACTAACGCATTCGGCCAACAAGCTTAATTTCCGTCAACATGCAACCAGTGATTTTAATGACCTCCTCATTGCGCAATAATGTCTCTTGCAAACGTGGGATCAGCCACATCCGCGTCTGGCTCTTGTGGCGCAATTGGCCGAGGACATGGTCACAGAGTCATGCGGCATATTAACTTGCGAAGCAGCGTCATTTAAGACAGATGCAACGGTTTTTGGACAAAAGTCTGTGTGGTGGCAAATTTCCAAACACTAAACGTGACTGTAACGAGACTCTAAATCGTATCCTGATTGTTGTCGGACAAAGCTGGGATTGCTAAAACGCCAACAAGGAGTATGAAAGCAGCCGCGACAACATCTGGTTTAATTGCTTAAATTTCCTTCCAGGCTTCGTACAATATCGATACTGACAAAATGCATCAATGCATCCATTTCACCTCCTGTCCTCGGCCAGAAGGTATGAGAGAAATCAGGACGTTATCGAAAACAGGAAATATTATTTTACTTCAAAAGTTTGGCGAATGTCTGAATGGCTTTGACTGGATTCGTAAATCAGCGGAACACAAGGCGGCCCTTAACGCGATTTAGGATCCTGTAGCTTTTTTGTTTTTTTGATTAAATGCGAGGATTCTTTGATAGCTTGCGATGTGTCATTAGTTTTGAAAACGGTGACTCATACAAAGCTGCAAATTCATATTCAACACGTACACACATACAAAACACTCAGTACACCATCTGTGCACGAACCCAGTCTGGATTCTTCTTCATCACCTCTTCCACAACGGAATCCACCTGCTCACACACCCCGCGGATCGCCTTGCCCATCGGGTCCTCCCCTTCGCCCTCCACCATGTTCCCAGTCTCAAAATACACCAGCCCTTCAATCTGGTCAATCCGCCCCTCGACACGACTCTCCCCCACCATTCTACTCACGACCCCCTCCGCGGCCGCCGCGTCCCCGCCGAGGCCGAGCAAGCTGCTCAACTCGCTGAAGTGTATCGCGGTGTAGATACGGCTGGCCGCAAGCACATTGTGCTCCATGACGGCGCGATCGAGTACCGTGGCGCCGTCGGCGAGCTTGGCGAGCTGGTGCGCCTTCAGTGTGTCGCGGAAGCCGGCAATCTCGTCCGGTCGCAGTATGCGGTCGAGATACATTTTCTCGAGGATGGGGTAATAGAGGGTACACACGTCTGGATTCTCGCGCACGCGATCGTCCTTGTCTGGGGATGTGTGGCAAGGGGAGAGAGAAGGAGAATTTGGAATTAGTTTTTGGTGGTTATGGTCGTTCAAGACTGCTCGCCCTTTCTTCATTTACCCCTCACTTCACTTGCTCGACATCTTCGAGCTAATCCTCATTGAGCATACATCTCATCGCGTGATCAGTTGCTCTCATTCTCTTCTCTAATTACATAACTACACTCACACAAAGTGGCCAAGAGGCGCGAACGTACAGGCCCGGCGGGTGCCAGAATAGCACAAATGACCGCCTGCACGAGACATACGGTTTTCTCCGATTCAGCCATGAGGGATGTATAACTGAGTGAAAGGTATTTCTGGGCCGCGAGTTGAAATTGCCGTTTGAAGTCCAAGAGGCGCGCCTGCGATGCGCGGAAGAGCAGGTGTAAGCGTTTCGCCTCTTCGCTGAGGTTAATCTCGTTCAGATTGACAAGGAGGGAGGCTGGTTTGCTTCGAGGTCACTAAAATAGTAAATGAATGAATAAATAAATACCTCTGTTCAGATATGACTCTGCAGCCACAGAGTCTTCGTCTTCGAGCAAGAGGCGGACGATGCGGACGTACACGTCGAGTTTAACGAGATTGTCGACCTGCCGGTGGCCAGAGTCAAGCGGGATACCCATGAGGACCTTTGCGGCCTCCGTCCAGTCCTCGTTGTGCTCTAGAATGTCCGCGAGCTTAAAGCGAATGGCGGATATCTGGTAATATGATTATAAAGGCGTCTATATTTAAATCATTTAAATCGGGTACCTGCTCCTCGAATGCGACGGAGCGAGAGGCGAGCTGGGCGAGAGCGAAGCGCCATACTTTCATGGCGGCGTTAGTCTGGGCTTCGTTGTCGAGATCGCAGCTCCTTGTGAAGGCGTCAACGAATGCGCTGACGACGACGCGCGACACGACGAGGCCAACGCTCTCGTCAACTGCTTCTTCAATCACAGCCTGCGCTGGTCCGACACCCGTCTCGCTCGGCGGTTTAGACGTCGCAAGCCGCACACGCTCAAGCAGCAGCTCGCTCATTTTTTTGGATATTATTTTTTAGTTCCAAACATTAATATGAACAACATAACAGAATTCAAAGAGCATGTAGCACCATGAAGTTCTCCTCTATCTCAAGTACAATTACAGATCGATAATATGCAAGCATATGACACCGCCACGAACGTTTAGCAATATCCAGTACTACAAAAAAGGCACCACACACGACAACGGAAGCGACAATGAGAATGCTGCAAAAGTACTTGTTTGAATCGTCTAGTTAGATGCGCTCAGGAGTGTCATCGAACTGAATATGATTGAATGCCTATGCGTTTCATTACAAAAACCTTCTAGTTTTATCCTTGATCTCATCTCGGTAAATGATTTTTTTGGAATAGGCAAAGACGGGGACGAGGGATACATTTCTAAATGCGATTTTGATGGAACCAAATCTGAAGTATGACAAAGGACCCGAACACCTGACCCAGTTGAAGGCCTGTACTGGAAGGTCCACCGATTTGTGCATTGTCGTCACTCAAAAGCGTTCAAGCGGGAGGAGAAGACAGTTGCGACCAGGATGGCAGGCAGCAACGATTATCACCTTTCGTCCTCCTCGTACATATTTCTGTATTTAACTCAGTTTCGCGATGCTATTTCGAATATGCAGTGAGGCGTTTTGTTTTTTAGAATGCGAGTCAGGTTGGTGCTTCTTTCGGGTGATATTTTATTTCGTGATTCAAGAGAATACTTCTCTTCATCTAATGGCTGAAAACAAATTTTGAATCCATGGTAGACATATCCTGAAGCAAATAGGAAACAGAAAAGGTCACGATGTTGAGTCTGGGGCTAACGAGTTATTCTGTTTAAGTTTGTCTGGTATGAACCCGAAAAAGCCGCAACACGTTACCACGAATTTCAAGATCAAAAATAAGAACTAAAATCGGATTCAGAAGTTCGTTCGCAACAACAAGCGCATCTGCAACCATTTCCACCTCCACACGAGCAGGCTGGCCACTGAAAAGCTCAATAAAGGCCATTCCAAAGTAAACTCCCCAGCCAACTAACATGGCGGAAACAATGGCCACACTCTGCATAAGGAGATGTTTTTGTTTTTGCTCATACTCTCGAACCTGATTGCCCAATGTTGTTTGAACAGGAAGTTTCTTGGATGGAGCTGTCAAATTCTTGTCTGCCAGGATAGAACTTCCTTTCACAGTCTGTTGAAGGTTGTTTTTGCTTTTCGATATTGGCTGCAAATTTGTCTGAGATAGGTCAGTTTGACTTCCTCCTTCTACACTGGGCATTGTAGAATCCAGGGTACTTTCTTTGGCTTCATTAAGCGCCTTTGATGCTCGAAAATATATGGCCGGATACGCAAACCCCATAAAGCACACATTGATTGCAAGTACAAATCCGCAAATCAATGAAACGAGACGAGTTTCGGAGTCTGTTTGCCACCACATCACGGTACAGACAGTTCGAGCTGGATGAAGTCCATAGGTTGCGTCTTGAGATTTGAGCACAAACGGCAAAGTAGCGACGGCCGCAGATATTGCTGCCGAAGCTCCTGTGAAGGTGGGAGCATAATGGGGTCTAACTTTCATATTGTGTACAATCGCTAAGTATCTTATGAGCGTCAGACCCGTACCCTGGCAGAAGGAAAAGATCACTCCGAACGTAATTATTGCAGCTTGAAATTGACACGCCTGTTTATTGTAATCGTTCGCCCCAGTCAGCACGAGGGTCAGGGATATGATGAACTCGTTTATACTGTGGATTGCATCGCCGAGACAAAGAAAGAATATCAGAAAAGAGCTTGGAGATAAGCGCCGTAGCTGACGTATGTTTGCAATGAAAATCACGGAGTAAAGTAAAAGGATGGGCACTTCAACTATGTCCAAGGAGAACGAATAGAATTTTGATGAGTCCATTGAGATTGGTGAGAACAGTGGAACAATGGGATCTTCTTTCTTTTTACAACTCTCTCTTCAAGAAGAACAATTTCCAAGCATTGTCCTAAATTTAAGTGTTGTAACAGAACTAAAATAGGATTAATTAGTTCAGTGTCAACAATAAGAGAATCTGCCGCCATTATGGCCTGAGGTTGAAAAGACCATCCTCGCCCAACCAAATGGGAAGAGCAATAACGTCATTCGGAATATGCTTTTACCTTCATATATGTAACCATGTCCGGCCACAGTGTCTCCATGATTGGACTCCACAGGAGCTGGGGAGAAGAAGATGGCTCGGACTGGAGCTGCTCAGCTCCACTTTAAACGAAACGGCACCACGTTCGGCTTGTTGTTGGCTCCTTCCATAATGATGAGGTCGTTCACCATTGGATTCAAAAGTCTGTGTTAATGTCCATTGTATTCTGTTATGGAGAGTATGGTAGATTATTAAAAGAAAGAAAGAAAGGAATACAGTCGCTGTAAAATCGTTCACAGATTTCCGCTTTATGTGACCAAAACGTACGGAGAATATTTCGTATTTCACCGTCATACACGATGACCACTATAGGGTTCATTAGTTTTTTTTCGTTTGTAGCCACCATTTCGACTTGATGACAGCTGGCTTCCCGGTCAACAGCTCCATGAGTCCCATAATAAGGTAAGTTATCCAACCAAAGAGCATAAAAGACACGATGGCGAGGCTTTGAATCAAAAGCTTTTATTGCTTTGCCTCGTACTTGCGCACTTGAAAGATGAACTTCGAAAGAAGAGGGTTGAAGTAGTACGAGTGATCAACTACATTATTCGAAAAGGATGTCCAGATGATTACTGTTTGCAGCATACATTCTTGAGGCGACAGTAGCTGTTGGATCATGCCAGGTGGAATTGTTTCCAATCGAAGAAGCCATGCGCTTGGGTGTGGGGTCAGTATATAGTTCCATCCACAAGTGTCCGTTCCAAGTACCTCAATCCCTTTCCAATGGGAACAGTCTACAAAGATCCATGAAACAATCACATCTACCAAGTCATCGCAAAAAAGATTAACTCAACTCTCTCAAAAGTAGGTGTTCCTTACTTTGGATATGAAGAAGCTGTTGAGATAGACGTACCAGAGAAACACTTCAAACTGGAAAACCTTGTTCAATTGAAGGAAAGAATAAACGAACTGGAACAAACCAATCATTCAGTTGAAAAGCGAGTTTATTTCCGATTAATCAACGCTTTCAATCCGATCAAAAGACACAGAGTTCAAGAAGACACAAAGTGAATTCAATGAAATAATCAAGTTGATGGATGGGAGAGAATATTTAGAACCTGAGCAAGAAGCTTTCGAGATTGAAAGCAGGGCAAAACTTGCGCTGTATTCAAAGAAAGATAGAAACGATCACAAAAAAGAGCCTTTCAAGACTGCGACAACAGTTGTGGATCAATCAAAATGTGATTGATGAGATAACGGGAATCAACCAGAGATTCAAAAGGACTTTTGATCAATTATAAGTGTAGATAACTCATCAAAAGAGACACATTACAAGCTTCCACACGCAAATACGTCATAAGGACATTGGATCATACACCAGTCTTTCTAACAACTACTTTTTTTTCCGTAAATTCCACAACTCCCTTGACATACACAGCAATTTCGTCATACGCAGCATCTTCTCTCAGTCTTGCTTTCGAAGCAGTCAATTTTCTCAAATCCTCAATTCTTGTACGAGAAGCTAATGAGGGATCTTGCGAATTAACTCATCTTCGATCGCTTTTGGAAGAGTACTGCGTAATTTTGTTCAAATTAAAGTGTATTCTTACATCGTTCTTCCACGAGCAAGGTTTTCATCTTTTTGTTGAACAAGTCACAGCCGTCTCCATCAAAAGTTGCATCCGGGTTTCCCAAGTCACGGAATGAGATTCAAATACAACCAGCGTCCACATCATGAAACAAATCCGAATTTCAGAGCACCACCGTAAGAAAGCTGGACTCAAAGTCATTTGTTTTCTTTTAGTGTGGTGACGGTCATTGTCATGTCGCTTCTGAGCAGTGAACTTACGATCAATGACGGTTTTCTCTTGATTGGTGACAGGCAAGGGCAAGGAGGGTCGAACTTTTAAAGGACCACGACCAGCTCTGAATCGCGCAACCACATAGCTTTGGTAGGGTGAGCATTGGACAAGGATCACAGCTGTGAACGGGCCACGCACAGGGCCTTTGGAATCGGTGGCACTAGGACGGATTTATTTATCATCAGACCAGAACGCTCGGATCAGTCTGCATTCGGACTTAGTGTGATAAGCTGCTCTCGTCCTGCACTGTTCATTCCTAATGCGGATATGGAGCATGATTCCTGATGGCTGTTAAGCTGACTCTGGTAGCTGGATTTGGATAACCACGCTGAGGTGGTTCCTCTGTGGGACCACATATTGACGGAAGCGGAGCTTGTCATCAAACGATTGATCGACAGCAGAAAACATTCTACAACAATATATCGATTGCTATCAAAAGAGCCACAACACAATTCACCTTTGTTCGGCAGATGAGCACTACACCAACCACCCCATGTAAAAGTTATAATACCATATTCAAAGATGAGAATGAGAAAAGGCATTTAGTTTTACAACAACTGACAAAAGTAAATCCATCATGGGACCTCTGGAAGCTGAACATTAACATGCCCATTCTTTCCATCAAAGCCAGCGAGGCCCCTGAATACACGCTGAAGCGAAGCAAAGGACCAAAGTAGTCATCATCAAAGTAGAAACCCACAATTTGCTCACAGACTTCACTGCCAGCGCAACTTCCAGGAACAGGTGGATTTCGTGTGCTCAAATCACAATTACGTGGACGAAGCTTTGTTGTGAGAGACTTGATGAAGCTCAATTAATTTCGGTGTCCCAATTTGGCTCCCTATTCAATTAAATGTCAAAATTCAGCATAATGGCAAGCAATCAATACAGCTGGGGCCTGAATGAAAGAATCCACGGATAAAGATTAAAATATCTGTTAGCATTTGTAACAGGAATCAGCAACAGAAATACTCACTCTTGGATTGTTTTATTCAATAAAAAGAGTGTCAGCAAATCAATTCTGCTTTCATAGCATGAACTCAATACAAAACACAAATCTGAATTCCAGAATCCACGGGAAATCAATGAGATGGTAGAATTTTCGTTAAATTGGGCATCGAACAGTCTTATCTCACCATTCTTTGTGCCGGATTGTACTGGTGTTCTTCGCATAGATTCTTACCCTCCATTACTGTTTCCCGGTACATGCCTCGTGCACAAACACCTGTACCACGCGGCCTGTTTTATGAATGTCAGCAAGACATTCAGCATGATGGCAAACATAAGATACAATATGTTACCTGAATGAAAGAATCCATGGGAAACAAATAATTCCAAAAAGAAAATCAGTCAAAATTCAATTGGAATAATAAGAGGATTTAACAACTTACTGACAGATTCCCTGTGTCCGGATCATTATTCGAATCAACCACTTTTTAACATTTTCTAATCTCCTCGTACTCAAAGCACTTGGACACCTGTGGCCGTGACACCAACCCTTCCGAACCTTCAAATCACCTTTCTTCTTCCAGGAATACAGCTTCGTCTTTATAGATGTATTTGGGCTTGCTGGATATCTGCAAATCTGATTGTCGCATAATTATTATTGTAACTGAATGAAAAATCCAAACGCGAAATATCATACCTGATCAAATTCGGCCTCAATGGCATCAACATTCTCAACAATCGCATCCCTGCCTCTCTTTATCGCAATCTGATTTTTAGAAGAAAAAAGAGGGAGTTAAAAACAAAGCTGTGCTTATATAGTTGGAAAAAAGTCTTGTGATTTGATTTATACCTTTCATGTGGAATAACTGGGACGGCAACGGGGTGTTCAATGAATATGATATCCTGAAAAACGATGAATGAGTTGGTTTCGAAAAAACTGAACATAAGAAATCTCACATTGTCATTGTATCTTCAGTGTCATAATCAGGAGTACATTGTCATATTCTTGTGCGGTGTTCAAGAGTTGCTCCGTGATTTTTGACGAGTCAAGTGTGAAATTATCATCATCACCCATGAATTCGTCGTCGTTGCTTTACAAGATAATCCATTCTATGATGCTTCCTAGCACTACAATAGAGGAATAGGGAAGAAGAATGTCCAAAAGACAGAGTTCCGTGATATTGAATGAAGGCAATGCTGAAGACATCACTCTGTGTCGAGTCGAAGACAACGAAGAGGATGTGGATATAATATCAACAGGTGCAGATTGCGTGATCGACGCAGGAGCAGTTTGTGTTGGCGAAGCCATAGACGATGAAGAAACTGTGGGCGTTGACAACGAGCGGAACATGTCGCGCAAGTCAGGGGTATTGGAAACTGCTTGCGATGCTTTCGTGGTTTGCCTGCGTACGTGCATCCGGGACGCCTGCTTTTCTTGGTTGCTGTTGTCCATTTCAATCATGTTTCGGACAAACTTTCTCCTCGCCTCTCTTACCAATAAGAAGTAATAGGACACACATAATCTCCATTTTTTAAAGTTGGTCAATCGCACCAACATTCAAAACAATGCCGCAATGGGAAAGAGTTAGGGTTAACGAGAATCATGGAGTTGGTGAGATACTCGGCCATTGTATGATTCGCAACTGCCCCACAACAATGAACAGTCTGAAAAACTACACAGCGGTCATTTCTTCAATTATCCTTTATTCATACCTTAGCGATGGTGATGAGCCACAAGGTACATGGCCAGTCCGTCATTCACCATAACGCGTTTTTTGTTTTGCAACTCCTGCTTCACGACAAACATGGCCGCCACAGCGCTCGCCAACACCACCACGCAGTCATCCGTGCTATTCCAGAGTGTTTCGAGCACCGGTTCTAGGTTAATTTCCGAGATGGTGAAGGCATTGCCAGTCGGGACGCGCATAGTGTACGTTGCCACTTGGATGCGTGACGCATAAGCTTGTTTCGGTTTGAAAAGAGTGCGTAGTGTTTTCGCAGGCGCAGGGGAGTTCGAGTCCGTTGCGTCCATGTAGAGTGTGAGAGTGCAAGTGGTGTTGGGCTTGAGCCTGGCCACGTTGTCAGGGACTGTCCACGTATAGCGGATCCCTGTAGATTCCAGCTTAAAGCTGATGCCACTAATGCCGCTGCCGGCACTGATCACCTGGAAACGGGAGGTAGACCCCGTGACCACATTCACTACATCAAAATGCAAGTCATGGGGGAGAACGGTGAGCCGCAGCTCGTGCGCAATACCACCGTCATAGACTGCAAACGATGGTGCAATCTCTCGAAGGTCCGTGCTTACGGGAATGCGGTCTAGGTTCAACAGATTCACCCTGATCGAGTCTTGCTTCTCCCGTGTGGCATCGTTGCCATTCGCAGCAAACTGGATCACAAAGTCGGGCGCGGCTGCCCTTGGATGCTGCACGTGGATGACCGAGTCGGACACGGGGATGAAGTGCAGGAAGCTTGGGAGAAACGGGGGTGGCTCTTCATCAACCATCCTCTTCTCAATCAAGAATTCAATCAAAGAAAACTTCTTTCAAACATGGGGCAAATTGTCAATATTCATTTCCAACACATTGTTCCCTCCCGTCTTAAACTATGATAAGGGTCACTTGAAGCTTGCCTCGATCCCTGCACAGACCCCGCGATAGTCCTCCAACCGCTGTAACCCATCCCTCCCATACCAAAACATCATCCAATACCCGTCCTCACCAAAGCGCACGTTCCCCACGCTTCGCTCAAAGTACCACTTGTTGACCGGATTCGCGGTACGGCTCCGCCAGCACACATTCGAGTGCGTGCGCAAGAGCTGGCTCCACAAGATGTCCGCAGTTCCTAGCCCCTGCGCCTGGGGATGAACGGCAAACTTGTCGAGGTAGTAGACCGGTGCGGAAGACGGGGTTGGGGGCTGTTCGCGCGTGACGATGACGGCGCCTTGGTAATCTCCAGCCAGGGTGATGCTGCTGAGGCAGGTTTCGAGGCGTGCAAGAAAGGCAGCGGTATTAAGGCTTTTACCAAAGGAGGCGTTGAGGAGGTGTTCTAAACGGGTGAGGTTGATGGTGGACAGGGAGGTGTGAGTGGTAAGTGTAAGGCCAGTTCTGAGAACCGTGGGTGGGAAGGGAGATCCAGGAACACTGCGGCTGCTACTTGGAATGGAAGTTGAAGTGGGCGAAACAGATACAGGTTTATCAGTCAAGTGGTTGGAGATGAGGCCCTCCCCGGTGTGGTTTGCATTGATGCAGGCAATAACGGCACTGCTGGACATACTGGTTTTGTTGAGAATGGAGAGAATTTGTTTAGAGGCGGCGAGGTCCTTGAGAGTACGGTGATCATGAGCCGTAAGCTCCGACTGGCTCGTAATTTGATTGCGAAGATCGGTGCACTCTTGGGCCAAGTTCACAAGACTGATGTGGCGATTGGTTGTATGCGACGATTTGACGGTGATGCCTCCTCCCTTGTTGTTGAGAAGAAACACCTTGACAGGCAGTGTCGAAGGCGAACCGTTCGAAGGGGAATCCAAGGCCGTGAACGCATTTGCCAAACAAACCAGGGACTGCTGCGTTCCAAACACACTTGTCACAGCTCCTACCAGCGAAGTAGCCATCGGGGCTACGACCGGTATCCCCCTCCTCTCCGCATCACCGCGAACAACATCCGCTACCCCACCACCCCTAGAGCCCATATGTTTCCGCAACAATGCGACATCCACATCAATATCCTTGACACCACCGTCGCCAAACATTCTCTTTTCTTCGCCAACAACAACACTGTCATCGCGAGCCGTAAACAACCCCGACGCAAGCGGAACCCCGCGCCCGCCCATCCGATCAATCGCCTCCGCCACGCGACTGCACTCACTCAAGATGTATGCACGCATATGCATCGCACTCAACGCGTGAGATACGTCCGCAAAACGCGCGTTCGTGGGCACGTGCGCGGCGAAGCGCTTGCGTCGGTGTGGGAGGACGGAGATAAGAGCTTCTCTGGCCTGTTTGGAGGCCGGGAGTGGGGATGGGCTGCTTTCAAAGTCGATGGTGACGATGGGGCTAAGGCCGAGCTGTGTTTTTTGTGTTTTTTTCGTGTCAAAAGCAAGATCGCAGACGCGTCGTGTTTTCCTTTCTATTTTACCTTGTACATGGCGACGAGCGTGTGTGCAAAGGCGTCGAGGTCTTGTTGCGGCCAGCCCGCATCGATGCGGACGAGGCCGAGTTTGATTGCCGCTGCTGGGGACGCCTGGGCCGTCAACTGGATCGCGAACGACTTTGCTTCGCGCTGCGACGGCTTTGCGCTAAGGATAGAGCGTACGAGTGCGCGATGGTCGTTGGGTGTTTGCGGTGACGGCGGGGTTTGAGGGGGCGGGACCTTGTTTGGTAGTTGACCTGATGACAAAACGCCAGTCTCGTTTACCCTTCCGTGCACAGGGACGGACTGGGACGAGACGCCCTTCTTTCCATGATGGTGATGGTAGTGGCTGTGGACGGACGGCCTGGAGCCGCCCGTGTGGGTGACCCTGGCTGGGGCCAGCCTGGTGCCGGCTCGGCGAACAGGCGGCAACAAAGCCCACTCAACGGCCGCAATGGACCG
Organism: Chytriomyces sp. MP71; assembly: GCA_025201725.1. Classification (NCBI taxonomy): domain Eukaryota; kingdom Fungi; phylum Chytridiomycota; class Chytridiomycetes; order Chytridiales; family Chytriomycetaceae; genus Chytriomyces; species Chytriomyces sp. MP71. The sequence goes on along the minus strand of MU614508.1, from coordinate 10,284 downwards.
TCGCCATGGCTGCGTGGAGGTGATGGCGGTGGAGGCGAGGGCGGTTAGGCGATCCAGCTCGACAACTTCACTTTCTGGCACTCTTTTAGTCCCAATTTGGAACTGGCGTCCAGAAGAAAAAGCTTGTTGAAGTTTGTGAGAAATTTTCCGATTGGCTCAAGACCCCATTTCATTCGAATCATTAAGGAAGTGTGGGCTTTTCTGTTCCGCGCCAGGACTCGCTGTTGATGCAATATGTCTGCAATGGCTTGTATGGCATGGAGGTCTTCGAAGGCTCTCCAGCTGGCGACAAAGCCCTTCGTGGACCATGACATGCGCTACCCGCCCTCTACTCAACGTCATTTCATAATCTTCAATATCTTAAAACAATTATTATTCTTGAATCTTCTTTTTATATTTTTGGTGATTTCAATCTGGTCAAACCATGACCGGCAGCAAGCGAGTGCACGACGCCGACGCCGACGCACAGACAACAGTGGAGAAAGCCGACAAGGCGGAAAAAACATCCAGAAGCGCAGCGTCGAAGCGGGCAAAGTCTGAGGCCAACTTCCGCTTTTCTGTCAAAGTTGCTACTCGAAACGGCGTGGCGAGCGTTGCAACGGACGAAGAGTTTGCTGACAAGGTGGTATCGGCGACTGAAAAGGACGCAAACTGTGTGGTCGTCTTGTTCCTGTTTGCCACTTGGTGAGCGTCCAAAGCCCCTTCGCTTGGCAATGTTAACAAAGAGCAATGCAGGTCAACGCCGTGTAAAACTATTCTGGCCCAGTTCGAGGCCGTGGTCGCAAGAATGCTTCAGCGCGAAGATTCGGAGGCTCACACTCATGATTCAAAAAACACACCTCCTTCACTTGTCACAAATACTACAAACGTGGATTCAAACAAGGTAACATCAACGGCGTCAGAAGCCGATACACATCATGATAAGAACACGGTGCCGGAAACAACACCGCAAGCACACATTACATTCGCCTTCTACAAGCTTGACAAGGACGCGGGCCCAAAAGCCGCCACTGGACCCAAGGTTCCGCTCTATTTGGTCTATCGGGGGGGTATAAAGGTGGCCGAGGTTTCCTGTCAAGGGAAGGGGCTCGAAAAGTGGTTGGGCAAGCTGGAACTTGTTTGAAGGTCCTTTTAATTAATTCGGAGAATCATAGACGGCATTAACTCTAATGGCGTTGAACGCGTTTCGGTGTTGGAAAAAACAATAGAAAGGCATTATTCCAGGAACCAAGAGCGATACGACTCAGCCCTACTCAGGGTATCAGATGTCCCGTCAACTCCAGCAAGGTGGCGAAGAGCTTCACGATCTCTGTGCCACCATCGCATGACTGCGGGGAGGCGTCAAAGGTGAGTGCAAGCGTCGGGCTCGTCAATGCGGACGGGGGATTGTGTTTTGCGTCGCAGACTGGTCAAAACTAGGTGACTGCGAAAGCAACACGAAATCGATCGAAAAATAACCGTAGTGGTGCATTTTATTCGTGCATGGATGCACCGTATTTACAGTTTCTCTAACCGCTGTACGAGCAGCTCATGTAGGGCTTCCGACAATTGTACAAGCCCGTTGGACGAGACTAGACGGTGAGTGGGCGTCTTTTGATAGCTGCCAGGTACGATGCTGCCGTCCTTAAGAAGAACCGCGCCTAGCAAGTCTTCGGGATCCCTGCCGTTTCAAATTTGTCAAAAACTGGACACAGGGCAAGAGATTGACTTACGCGACGCGCGCATAGGGCGTCCAGACGCGCTGATCGTTGATATTGAGGTATCCCTGCTTCTGGTTGAACGCCATCGACTTCCAGCCTTCGTCCTCATGGATCGCGTCCTTGAGCAGCTGGTGCATCGCGTCTGCGCTTCGGAACCTTTGTCAGTGAAACGTCCCCATCATACCGAGGGGCAGAGACAAACGCACCCTCAAACTGCGGATTGCCAACAAAGTTGGTCGGGGTTGGCTGCGGTTGGCCGCTGCTCTCCTTGATCCATCCCACTATGCGAGGCGTGGTCGCGGCGTGTGCTTGCGGCAACGGCGAGAATGATAGTGCGAGCGAACCCTGCTGCGTCGGGGTCCAGTGCAGTTTGTAGGGATATGAGGCCGTTGTGGAGGAGAAGCGGCGTGAGATGGAGGTGAGACCGATTCGAAGCATGCTTTGATCAGGGTTTTTCTGGGATGTTTTTCTGAGGAGAGAAAAGGGAAGAACGACACTGGAGGAGGAAAAAAAGAGGGAGGGAGAGAGAGGTAGACATCTGGCGCAGGCGAAGGCGAAAAGACGGCGAATAAGACATGGCTTCATTTAAGCGCGATACGAACGCAAGCTGCCATTTCTTGTCCATGCGAACAAGGTCCATGTTTGTTTGTTTGTTTTGCTGTATGTTGTGTTTTTTGCTCGTTCTGGCTTGTTTTTACAACGAGATAACGAAAACAAGTAAACTTGGTTCCCTGTCACCTTGATTGTTGGCTGCCTAACCCTTTCCCCCCCTTAATTTCTCAAGGAGCGCCACATCGAGGAACGGGGAGCGAGAGCTTGGTCGCTCATTCGGCGAGATTCAGGAATTGAAAGAAAGACAATTGTTACCCGGATTTGTCCGAGCTCGCCACTGACAGCCATTCAGACTCCACAGGATGCCCTCCACTAACCATGATAACTCCGTCATTGAGATGATTCGTTCATTCTCAAAGAGATTGTCTCTTCGCAACCGACTACCTGGTATGAACTCCCTAACCTGCTTGCGTTCCAACTAGTCAATTGACGCTCGGCTTTAGCCCCAGCAGTCAAAGATTCTATCCCAGCTCTTCATAACGAATTCACGCAGCTCAACTTGCATCCGCAGGACCTCCGCAAGCTCGACAAACTCGTCTTCCATTGGGGCACCGAGGACGAGCAAGTGCATTACGTCCTCGAACGCCTCGCCCACCTTGAACGCGTCGGGACCTGGAACGGATTCAAGCTCACGAGTCTGCCTGTGCATCTGTGTCTCTTGTCCAACCTGCGCTGCCTCAGTTTCAAGGCCGCGGGCTTGACTGGGTGCATCCCGGATGAGATTGGCAACTTGGTGGGCCTTGTGGAGCTTCACTTGGATGAAAATCAGTTACGTGGGGCTCTGCCGAATTCTTTGTACCTTCTGAAGAAATTGGCGTTTCTCAATGTGGCAAACAATCAGTTGGAGGGGGGCCTCAGCGAGGATATTTCAGATATGGAGAGTCTCTCTTGGGTTTCGTTTGCAAACAATAGACTGGTGGGAACTATTCCGCAGGGCGTTGGAAACTTAACCAAGCTTGTTTGGTTTGATTGCTCCGGAAACACTTTGGCGGGGCCCCCTCCCAACTTGTCGCGATTGAGCGTTTTGATGAACTTTATTACGGTATGAATTAAGGATCAATAAAGTTGTTGTTTGTTCAAGTTCAAACAATTCCCTTGCAATTCAATAAAAACAACTCATGACAATTTTTTTGAACGCCACCTGATGGTTGCGCTCTGGCGTCTGCTTTGCACAAACCTTGAAAGCCAAGAATGAGCGACGGCCCAATCACAGCTACAAATAGTAGGTGCATCTCACGTTTAGGGGTCCATGGAAACAGCCCACTTGCGCAGCCTGAAGCTTCACCCCAAACTCTCCAAACGAAGTCTCTACACACTATCTACTCCTTTTCTCACGAAAGGGAATTTGCTTGAAACGCTGAGTTTTCCATTAACAAAGATTTTTGTGCAAGGAATTCATGTAAGAACTGGTGCGGAGTGAATTCTTGTGATACACCGTACCACCATAGTGGTACAATTTGCCAAACCTGGGCTGGCGCCTTTTCAATGCGCACGATTGCGAGGCTGTATTCCTTCTATTTTTTGAGAAATCTGACAAAGCTGCATTCGAATGAGAAATTACTCATGTCTGCGCAAGTCGTTCTCCTGCTTTGTGTTGCTGAAAATAGAATCCTCATGCGGTTCGACTGCAACACAACTTCGATCTATTGGATATGAGAGTATCATTCAAAGCAAAGTACAGTTCGACTCTTTGTATTATCGAGCGCAATGAACAAAAAGGCATTAAACACACATGGCTCAGAGCTCCTCGTGGTCGTCTTCATCAGCTGCCACCTCCTCAGCTTCCTTGCTGTCCTCCTTGGACTCAGCAGCTTTGGCAGCTTCCTCCTCTTTCTTCTTCTCAGCATCCAAGGCATCCTTCGCAGCCTTCTCCTTCTCCTTCAAGTCCTGGTACGTCTTCTTGCCAAATTCCCGAGCCTCCTTCACGTTGTCGGTAACGATAATGTTGTCGAAGATGGTCCCAGACTTGACTTGCCAGAGGTCGAAACCAACATGAGCGTTCACGCTGTGGTAGATCTCAGTGTCTTCGGCAAAATCTGGGTTGTCGATTTCGGGGTGCACCCAAGGGCCCTTATACGCAGGATTCGGGATTTTCTTGGCAGACCACTCGCCCTTTATATCCAAGTCAATGATCGACGAAACAGCGGACAAAAAAACTAGGACCAACCTTGTATTCGGGGTTACTAATCTTGGGCGCCTCCCAGTCACCGTCCATTTCATCGTCCCAGTCTTCGGGCTTGGTGGCGTCAGGGTCCACAATGGTGGCTGGAATGTCATCCCAGCCAGCGGGCTTCTTGTCCTCTGGGTCGGCAATCTCGGCCTGGTCGACCCAGGCCTCAGGCTATCATAGAATAAGGGAGGCAGATCGTGAGCTCAAAGTCCCACACTGTCAAAATTCAGATGGATAGTACCTTCTTGGCCTCCGGATCCTTGATTGTCTTGGGGGGGAGCACATCCCAAGCATCCAGAATAGATCCCTTCTCCTTGGATTCACCGTCTACGAGAATCTCAAACGTCTGGTCAGGCTTCAGCACGAACGTGTACTCGTGGGTGAATTCGTCGGATCCGGGGGTGATGGACTTTTTGATGAGGTGATTCTTTCCCTTGTATGTAATAATGGCATGCACTTTCTTGTCGTACCCGCAAATGTCGGGGCCGAACATGCTGTTTTGAGTGAACGTTGCTTGTTGGTGCTTGGACTTTTTCACAGGGCACAACAACCAAGATTACATTGAGTAGGGGGTGTCACCGTCAAACTTCTTGGCATCCATCTTGGGGATCAGCTTGATGTAACCACCTCCACAATCTGAGGGCGTACTGCGATTTAGTGGAATCGTTTCGCGACGAAGCAGTCGGGTCAAGACAATTCCTCACCAATGCTTTGCTCAAACTTGGCGGTGAACTGGAGAACAAGGTCCTTGCCCTTGTTGTCAAACTCTTTGTCGAGGGGCGCAGAGATGGCGTAGAATTTAGCGTCCTCGCTGGTTTGGAGGCCGCGAGAGGCCTTAGCGTCCGCGTGGAACTTTCCGTTCGAGATCTGGAACTTTCCATAGTCGCTCTTAGCCTCGGACTGGACCCAGCGCGCGGGGACAGAATCGCCTGTGTATTTTTAGGGGGTGGATGAGATGGGATAGAAGACGAGGTCAGTTCTGTCTCAGCTCCCGCGCGGATAAAATACGAACTGCCAAAGGTTTCCTTGAAGTAAATAGTTGCGGATGCGAGGGGAAGGGCCGACAGGGCAAGCGCCGCAAGCTTCGAAAAGTGCATCTTTTTGGATTGACTGGTATGGGACGAGGACAGGTGGGTAAGCCATAGGGGTCATGCATCTTAGTGGACAGAGAGAGGCGATGCCAGAAGGGTGGCGGACGTGAGTGGGGGACTCACGGAGTCCGTTGGAGAGCAAAAATCAAGCTGCCGAGGGGGGTGCTGTCATTGAAAAGTGAACCAAGCACATGGCGAAATGTGATTGGTCGACTCGCGTCGCTCCCCTCTCCCTTCATTGCTGCGTTTCGTCGCAGTCCATCGACGCCTGTATGCTTTATCCTGTTCGGCTCAGGGAAGATAATGTTCAGACGGCGTTGGACTTGCTGTGATTATCCGCAGACATATCGTAAAAAATGTGTATTTCTTCACTTCCTTGGAGGAGGAGAAACATTTCGAAGTGACGCTGTCCGAGACAGTCCTTAGTTTTTCCAACTGGATCGGAAGGAGCTCGGTGGCATTTCCAAGCGAGTAGTCGACGAGCCTCGTTCGCGGCAGCCACTCATTCCGACTCCGGCATGAGGCTTGAGCAAGACCACCGACGGGACAAGCCGGACATTGAGTTGACGTTGAAATGACGATTTTTCCATTCGGCAAAACGTTGTTCCCTTGTCGGAATGAGAAAGACAAGGGCCATTTTTCTTCGGAGTTCATTTCGTGCAATTCCGAGATAAGGAGAAGGGCACTGCAACGGACGGGCGGGGTGAGAGTGGGCGCACGGGTGTTGTTCCCAGGGGTGCCGCCCCGACACGCGACCCCGCGGCCCCCGCCAGCCCAGCACTGCGGTCACCGGCGAGGAGAGTGGCTCGCTCGCTCGATTGGCGGATGGAACGTTGGCGATTAAAAAGAGAGAGATCCTCGGTGGTCGCGAATCTCCATCCGGCAAACGGTGTCCGCCTCATCCGAGGCGGGAAAAGAGAAAGAGGGCAGTCACAGCTGAAATTGGTGGCTCAAATCTTTCCACGCAATGAGCTTGGCGCTTCCATCGATCGCAAGCCTTCTTCACGGACCGCTCTCGCCCTCTCCCACCCCGGCCCTTTCACCGGAAACCCCCACTTCCCTGCTGCCGAGCATCCCGTTCCCCCTCCTTTCCATTGAAACGAGCAACATGCTGTCGAGGCCACCTATTCGCTGCATTCCTCCACACGTTTCAGAGAACCGTGGCCTTCCGACACCGTCGAGTAATATGCGAGCTCCCCCACAAATGCTTCAGCTGTTGCCACCCATGCTTCAATTGCACAAGTCCGTCTCAGGCTGCAGCCGATGCGGCATTACTCACTCTTTGGCCTGGACAAGAGGAATCTATGATGAACTCGTCTGTGATCGCTGCGGTGCGTTTCCAACCTTCCCAACATTACCGCGTCAAGCCCATCTGCTTGGACCCCGACCCTTCCCTGATTTGAAAAACAATGACGTACTCTGATCCCATACCCGAACCATGAACAGGAGCGCACGCAGAGAGACGGGACCGAGGCCCTGTTTCCCACGTTCCAATCGCATCATCTCCTCCCGTTCCGGGGCCATCCAACCAACACTCCGATCACCATCTCAGAGGGAGAAACCACAATCAAGGGCATCCGTATCAACGACCCGCGCAGCTTTTGATTATGAAGACGAGCCCACAGGTCCGGGTTCGGGCACCAAGCGAGCCACATTCAGTCAAGGAAACCATGATTTGTGCCAACTGCGCGACCACGACAACGTGAGCTTGTTTATTTATTTTTGGGGACATATCTAATAGTTTGTGACAGTCCATTGTGGCGACGTGACCTCAATGGCAAGCCAACATGCAATGCATGCGGACTATACCTGAGGTAAAAAAAGATTTGAAAAAAAAGAAGTGTGGATAGCATTTTAAACGACTGATTTTCAGGCTGCATGGCGTGCCTCGACCTTTTGGGAATAAGACGGACAAGATCAAGCGTAGAAGCCGGTTAAGCAACCAGGCCATGCAAGCAGTATCTGTTCTGAACCGTGAAACGATGGTGAAGAAACAGACGGAGGTTTCTACCAAACTTGCCCCTAGCCCGACATCGTCATCGCGCTCCATATCGATCGGAAGCCTTATTGATCAATTGGATGATGAATGGATCTCGTCATCAAGACTTTTATGTACGCCACCAACGGTATACTCCGCTGTGCAACCTGTCATGATAAATGTTGTGCAATCAGCTGTGCTAGCTGACGTCACTTCCGCACGACAGTGAGTTTGACTTGTGAAACGTAAGCCATGAAGTTGGCACCAATTTGCGTTCCGTCCCACGTGGCTTCATGTAGATTGATTGAATGGCTTTTTTTTTCTTTCCCGTAAAGCTGCTTCTTTTCGCTGTCCTTGCGCTGGATTGCCTTTCCTTGTATTTAATGCTTGAATGTATTCATGAATAATAGGTTATGTGCTTGAATCTTTCACTGAGTAATTGCCGACACTGGAAGTGGGCTTGATTCGGGTAAAAACGGAATGATTTCCGACGTCTCCAAAGATACGAGAAGCAGGAAAGATCTCATTATCACCCAGCCAAATGGATCAGTCACCCTCTCCGGCTTTTAGTGATGCCTCGTTTTTGGCCATGCCTACGGACTCTTCCTTGATCGTAGTCCACAGTCATACAGCCCCCATGACAGCATCCCTTGCGATTGTCCAGCCCCTCCTCGCCTCTGCCCTGCAACGGCAACTGCCTATCACCTACCCGCCACCTTCCATCGAAAAGTGGCGTAAACATATGCCCTCGGATGCTCACCCAATCTGGCACGTTTCGCATGGGCGGGATCTCGTTGCCGCCATCTGCGCCTGCTGTGGCGCTTCGGGAAGTCTGAAACGTCCCACCACGTCTTCGGGAGGAATCTTGTGTGCAAAGTGTGGTGAGTTTGGCAGCCATGGTTTGCGTGAGCGCTTCTGTGATGGTTTCGCTGATACATATCCGTAGAACGAAAACCGTTCACTTCGAATTCGAATGCGAATACCGTCTGCAATGGGGCCCTGGTTGCTGCGATAGCAGACGTTGCGTTAGATTCAACAACCCCTGGTGCCACAAGGGATGACGAAAGTTCAAAAAAGAGTCCCCGCGAGGACATCAGTTGCGCAAACTGCGAAACCACAAAGACGTGAGTTTGGCCTTACAAAACTATGTCAGATAATCTCTGATTTTATGCTTGATAACCAGGTCCCTTTGGCGGCGAGACGATCAAGGCCGCTCAATTTGTAATGCATGCGGTCTTTACTACCGTCTGCACAGAATCAACCGAGTTGTGACAGTGAAAAACGCCGAAATTAAGCGCCGTAATCGATACGGCCCCGTCCTAGCAGACAAAAGCACGTCAACATCCACTGAGCGTCCCAGACGGCGTGCAGCCGCCAAGACCACCACTGATGCCACCTACGTTGGACCAGTGCAAGTTCCTAAGCGATTCACAAACTCCGTATTCGTTCCAACCACCTCCTCCAAAGGTTCTCTTTCACCCACCCCCGCGCCCACAACCTCAACGCAATCCCTGTATCAACCCATTGCTGTGTATACATCTGTTCCTTCTAGATTCTTAAACTCCTTTTTTGTTCCAACTCTTTCTGCCAATGTTGCGGCAAACACATCAAAACGGCAGCTGCCGCATTCACTTCAGATGCTGATGGACGACAGCTCCGAGGATGAAGCAGGTCAAGTTGATGATGACTTGCCAGGAGTCACTGCCCTCATGATGCTTGCGAGCGCTTCGGGGCCATTGACAAGGACAATCTAATTATTTTGTTTTGAATGCCCCTGTGTTTGCATGGGACGCTCTTTGTCCAGAAGTCAGTAAAGCACAATAACAAATGCGTCAGCTTTGGCAGCACTTGATTCGCTTCACAGAGAAGTTAAGTCTAAATAGGTTTTGAGGAATGGGGCTCGAGGGTTTGACAATCTTGCAAGAAAGCTCGTCCGGCGGACAAACCACCAAAATGTCACATCCTTCCACCACTGGCCCACTGCCTTCCATCCACCAACTTCTAGCAAGCGTTCACGAGCAGGAAGTCTTAAGAGAAAGGCGGCGCGCGAGTCTGGATTCGTCCCTCACTTCAGCCACAATCGTTGTCCGGACCCAAGCAGCCCCCTTCAACTTCAGCGCGCCTATGGCCACGATCCCGTCCTCGTCTATGCTGCGATACCCGCTCGCCATTATTGATTCTTCAGTCACTTCGCGTGGACCTTCAGATCCGGGCCAGGATCTGTCTTACCTCGCCCACTTTCCGACGATGGAGGGAAGAAAACACTCTGCGCACTCTGCGTGCTCGATGGAGGAAGACGTCATTTCGACTGGATGTGAGTGACCCCTAGAAACCCCTCTCTCTCATATCCTTATCGCCATTCCGTTCTGACGGGCACATCTCATCTCTCCCAAGTGCCACCCAAAATTTAAATTTTCATTGCGAAAATCACCTGATCACGTGTGACAGAGCCACCATTTGTAATTCCACTCTCTTTTTGTTGCCTTTAGGTGAAACGAAGCTTCCTATCACGCCCTTCGACAGTCCACCACTCCCAGGCAATTCCATTGCGATGCTAGCAGCTATGGCGACGTCCCTACCCGCGCTGACGGATAGTCCGGCGCGCCGCCAGTCCGCACCGGGTCCCGTCCTCCCGGGCGAGCCCATGATCTGCAGCAATTGTGCAACAGAGACGACCACGCTGTGGCGGCGGGACGAGCAGCTCCGCCTTGTGTGCAACGCGTGCCGTCTGTA
>MU614507.1:110141-144474 GCA_025201725.1 Chytriomyces sp. MP71 | reverse complement strand
CCACAACACTCATTTTATAGTGTAAAATCACATAAAATATACTGTTTTTCTTTACTGAATTTGTTGTCGGCATTGCGTCGGTTTGATAATCTGTCCAGTTCGGACAATAAGAAGCCCAAAATGTCGAAGCAGAAACCCCTTCGCATGCCTACGGGTCGCCTCACAAAGGCATCAAAGCAGTCTCAGGCCATGGTGGGCACGCCAGACATCCGCACTCTCTTTGCAGCCTCGCCCTTTTCAGTTCCAACCAACGCGAACGATGCTCTTCCTCGCCCTGCCACATCAGCTATTGTAGTCACTGTGGAGCCAGTGATTACGAGACGTTGTGCTTTGTCTTTGCCCTCCTCCGTAAACATGAGCGTGAAGGCTGTCGTCCAGTTCTCATCTTCCCCTCCCGTCCACGCTCCTGCCACACACTGTCACTGTACCCATGTGACTTATGACTTCGATGAAGATGACTACCTGGTAGATCAGGATCAGGATTTGGAGGTGCGTGTATCTTTTATCAAAACTCTATCCAAAATCTCATGCAACCACTCAACAATCAGACACTCAGTGTTGCAATTAAAGATGATGTGAAAAGATCTTAAATGCACTCCAGATGCTGATGGCAATTCGGACGAGGAGGTGAAAGCTGGCATTATTGTTTGTCCGAAAATGACTAAAGCCACCCCAACGACCTCCCAAGGCAATTGACCACAATAGTACTGTTCTGGAAATACCTGCAATCATTCCTGTACATTCTTTTTTCTTTCTAAAACATTCCATGACTCAAATTTGCCTATAAAAGGGCATGTTTCTCATTACTCCTCCTCCTTTTCCGTTTCCAGGTCGCAATGGATGCCCCCACCAAAGTGTTGTGAACAGGAAATGTTCGTTTGGTGAAATCGAAGGATGCAGCCAAGAATGATTTTGTGAAGGGCCTCCCAAGAGTTCCAATCGATATCTTCATTGATACAACTTTGGAGCCAAAGGCTTCGACTTTGACTCAAATTCTCAGAATTGAGGGAAAATTGGATGTTGTTGTTGTACTCCAAGGTATTTTTATTTATTCTCCACCAAGTATCTTTTTTTGATGCCAATCCACAATTTCTGTGCTTTTATGATCCATTCTCTAAGCATTCTCTTTTCTTCTAGAACAACCCCAAGGTAACACGATCTGAAAGTCAAAACAAAATGCAGCCAAAAGGAAGAGCACACTTCCCCTTCTTCTTAATTTTTGACACAATTTCTTTGTTTTCCAGAAACATCACCTTGTCTCAAAAGGAGAGGCATGCTATTACCCACACTGCCAAAGAACTGTCCATGACGACAACAAACCATTTGAATAATCTGGACATATGTTTGCAATCATAAGTGTGCTTCAGATTGCAAATGAACTCAGGATGAAGTAAGTTTTTACCCTCTGTGCTTCATCTCCCATATCCCATCCAATTCTCAATGCCATTTTGAGTGCCTCAATTTTGATATGGCTGCTGACTCTGTTTCTCACAAACACAACAATGTGAAGAACAACTGAACTCCGGCCCATTATGAGTCACTTTGCCATCATTACACTCAGAAGCACACTTGCCCAGATGCAGTGGAAATCCTTGCAGACTGGCTTTTTGGAAGCAACTACAAGAAGTAGATATTCCTTGACAAGAACCTGACTTGGCTTGATGCAACTTATAAGTTGCAAACAACAAATAGTTTGTTGCAATTGGCTTCATGCAAGCTAAATAGAGCTACTTCAAATGTGGCATTCCATAACCAAGTGACAATATGGCTATCTGCTTACTACTTAGAATTTTGAATGGAACTTCTGTTTTGAAGAGTGGTTAGGCTTGATAACAATTTTACCTTAATACCTTGAAGAGAACCATAATTATCCTCATGTTCAAATACTGCCTATGCTTGAATCAGCATGAAATGGCAATGGCATCAGATCATGAAAGAAGTTCTTGTCCAAAAATGTAGTCTCATAGCTTGACCCTTTCAATAGCTAGGCAATATTTTCTGGTTTTGAAATCTTCTTGATAATGCCAACATAATCTTATCTCCTTACTGAATGCTCCTTGCTGATGCCTAGAATCTTGCTCTCATTTTCTTTCAGGCTGGGAGAAAAGCAAAATGCCTTCGGAATCAGCTGAAAGGGTGGCTTCAATTTTGACACCAGATCCTGCCTATGATTCACAATCTTGTGCCAATCAATGAAGCTTGTATAGAATTGGTATGTCTTCATGAATCCAGCAATATTTAGCCATATTTGTTTCTTGCACATTGAATAATTGTGAATGTTGTTGTTTTTGCCCCACTATTGGGCATCCTCAACAATGCTGACTCCAATTCAGTGTTCCCTGAGTTAAGCAATATGATCGTTGAGTCTCTGAGAAGGCTTGAAGCACTTCTGTTTGGGATGGGAAGTCGTTCTTTCCTCTTTGCGGCAGAATGAATCCCCTCCTTCCTCTTCTTTGCAGGCTGTAAGTGTAGAATGGCAGTATTGTCAGATTCCTTTGCTGGCGAGATTAGTCCATGCTATTTGGTAGTCGGGTTTTGTTCGCAGCCATGCCAGCATTCATTTCAATTTCTCAGGACACGGCTGTTCGGACGCTTTTTCACTGCAATGAAAATGGCGCGTGGCAAGAGGACGTCCGCTCTGCACCACGGCGCCAGTCCGCGTGCGGCGCGCTTCGATCCGTGGACCCTGAAACGTGCGACGGCAAGCGAGGCGGCGACAACCGCGACAGACAGAAGAACGCGCGCGCTCGCCGTCAACAGCGAGGCCCCCGTCTTGCTCGGAACCGACTCGGTGGAAACAGAAGGTGGGTGTTCGCGATGGCATCCGCGTGTATAACCTGGTCACTGACAAGGATTAGGCGCGGTCAACGCGCTGCTCCTCAGTCCGTGCGCCTCCCTTCTTCTCGCCCTTTCAAGTGAGGGAACAGTGCAAGTATTCGACATTCGTAACGGCCTCGCCCTTGTCGCAACACTGTGGGACGAACACGATTCAAACGCACGCGACGACTTTCACGTCGGCTGCTTTCCGTGCCTGGACCCAGATCCCGCGCCAGGTCAGCATGTATCCCCTGTCATTGCATTTGCGCAATTAACGGATCCAGGGATCCAGTCCTTCCTGATGTGACCTGTCTTGCCGCCCGCACCCTCGCACGCGACACGTCGAAAACAGTCGACAAAAACATCCACTCGCACCAAAGGTGTCCCATCACTCTCGCTGTCGCCGGCAAGCGAATCGACTCGTCTACAACGTCCGATGACTTGGACGACATTGATAGCATTTTGCCCTGCGACATCAAGATTTTTGACTTGACTTCGGGGGTTGTAACCTCGCGTTTGAAAGGCCACTCAAAAGACGTGCTCGCGTTGGTATCGTTGCGGTACAAAGGATCGCCATATTATCTGTCGGCGGGCCAGGATGGGTCCATCTTCAAGTGGACCATGGCAACAGATTGGGTGTAAGTTCCATGGTACTTTGCAGGCAAGGGGCTAACAAGCTGTAATATTAGCAAAAAGACATCTCGTGTCCGAATGCAGGATCCGTCCAACACAATCATGGCCTTTTCAATCTCGTTACTTTCGCACACGGGCAACCGTTACTTTCTGGCCTCTTGTGACAATCGCATCTCCGTGTTTGATTTCGAGCAGGAGCAAGTGAGTATTCACCCGTTGCGAAAGACCATGTTGCGCTTTTGAAACCCACGTTTGCAAAAGATGCTTCAAACATTTGCATCTGACTTCTCGTGCTACTGCGACTTCATCACATCTCTGCCAGATCCTTTTCACCTACCCCAATCTCCAAGCTCCTGGTCAGATCTTCTGGAAGCCACGCATATCGACATTATGGACGACAACGATAGCCAACCAGAATCAGGATCTACTCCCATCTTCAGCTACCTTCTCTCGCGCGGTGTCGAATGGCTAAACGCCAACAAAGCAAACGCAGTGCACCTCTTTAAGCTGACCTACCCTCGAAACGTGGGCGGTCTTTTCAAGTTGGACAAAATCCAATCCTACTCACATCCTTGCTATGAAGCCAACTCTTGGCCCACGCGATTAACAGCAACAGCAACGACCCTTTTCGCGCCAACCAACTTGGGCGATGTGGTTATTTTTGATTTGCCGTCAGGAGCTGTCGGGGCCGTGTTGCGGGATCATGAGCGTACGTGTCTTATCTGTTTGATACAGACACTGTAACCCTATACTTTATTAACAGCGGAGACGGAGGTTCGAGATGTGCTAGTGCATCCAGACTTGCCAGTGATATTTACCTGCGGCGATGGTGAGTGTCATCAGAATCATTACAACGCGGTGTGGAACTAACAGGATTCCAGATGGAGGTATCAAGGTATACCGATCGTCGTGATTTTTCCACATATTCAATAAAATGGGTACTGCAAACAATTAGATTGCTGACAAATAAGCAAATTGAACAACATATTAATTAAGAGGTCAGAAAAAAGAAGACTCAGAAACTTCCAGTGAGGAAGCTTCTATACAGACAACATCGCAACCAGGGCCACTGCAACCGCCACGCCAATACGTCCATTAGTGCCCGACAACCGGTACGCCTGGCACACTGTCTGCGCGTTCGGCTGCTGCTGACAATTGGGCGCTGTCGCCCCATTCACAGAGCACTGTCCGTTGGTGCAGCTGACGCCATTACTTCCATTACTGGATACGATCCCATTCACAGAGCACGTGTTGCCATTGCACATGGTCCCGGGCAAGTTGGTCGACGCCACAGGCTGATTGTTCACAGTACACTGTCCACCGTTGCACTGGACTCCGTTCGTACCGCTGGGAGAAAGCTGGCCATTCACTAGACAAGCGATGCCGTTGCAAAAGACGCCGCCCTGGACACCCGCGACGCCGCCGTTACTCACGACCTGGCCATTCACGGTACAGACGCCGGACTGGCAGAGAACGCCGCCTGTGCCAGAGGGGGTCACGACGCCGTTGATGGTGCAGCTCTGGCCATCGCAAGTGGTTCCGGAAGTGATGCCTCCGTTGGAGCCGTTGGAATTGAAGGGAATGTTGGCGGGGTACGTTCGTCCGTTCACTTGGCAGACGCCGTTTGCGCAAAGGACGCCTCCAGTTCCTATTGGTCGGACATGGTCAGCGGAGGAAGCGAGAATGTCTTCAAATAACGACCGCATTCCCGTACCTGAAGGAGTCAGAACACCATTGATGTTGCAGGTGTTCTGATAGCAGCTGATTTGTGCACCTGATGTTGTTTGTTGTTCAAAGGAGGATCTCCATTAGAGCAAGGGTTGTCACACCTGCTGTGGCTCCGTTGCTTGGATAGGCGACTCCGTTGACAGTGCAGACACCCGACTGAGAACATAGAACTCCATTTGAGCCTAAAAGTTGTTGTGTTTAAGGTTAAGTAAACTTTTGCGTTTCTAACTTGACTATGTCTTTACCAGACGGGGTGGTCACTCCGTTGATCACACAGCTGAATCCCGTGCAAACAATGTTCGCATTGGCGTTTGGGTTGTTGATCCCGCTGGAAGGAATAAGCTGTCCGTTGTACGTGCACTGATTGTTCACACACAAAACTCCGTTGGTACCTGCCGCACGATGTCAGAATCGCAACGGAACTTTTCTAACTTGACCGCACTTACCAGAGGGGGTGTAAACGCCATTGATGGTGCACGACTGGCCGTTGCACTGCACGTTTCCAGTCTGTCCCACACCTGTACCGGAGATGGTGACAGGATAGGTCACGCCATTGACCGTACACTCATTCGTGCCTTGCGAACAGTAAACGCCACCGGAACCGCTCTGGAAAGTCTGTCCGTTCACAATGCAGTAGGTGGGAGCGCAGCTGACGGATGTCATCGTTCTAGAGCGTCTATTGAGTTTCCTTCTATCAAACGACAAGCTTTTCTTGCGGCTTATGAATCCTTTGCCGAAAATTTCGTCTCGATTGGTTCGCATGATTAAATTTCTCAGGTGTCTTCTTAGCACCCCGAATCATCATTTCTCATGTGCCGCAAAAATGAGTTTCGAAAAGTTGTCAGTGCTGCAGCCGGTTCTGGAGCAGGACAAGTAAAGCATTGAAGCTTCAGGAGAAAAAGCTTCTTAACTTCACGAACCTCCTTACTTGAAACATACAATTATCACCATTTCTTTCTCGAGCCATGTTGCACCGAAGAATCGATGCAAGGATGGGCGATGCATTCGAGCTGTTTGATAGTGACTGTAAAGCCACCTGAAAACCAGGAAGGGCCTACTGCGTCGTTGGCGGAAGTATAAACGATGACTTTAGAATGAAAAGTCCTTTCAACATTTTTGATTTGCATCTCTTGGTCAATGCCTGGCTTCGTTGCTGTCCTCTGGTGACCTTGTGACCATTTTGAGGAGTTGGGGGAGGCTTATCTGCTTTATTAATCTTTCCTCGTGTTAGTTCCTAAATCCGGGAAGGCAACAGCGTCCGCTCTCTGAGGAAGCCATTCCATCAATCCATCCTCCCCATTCTTCCCAGTATTTTGCTGTGGTTCCTTGTTTCCATCATCACCTGTCAAAACATCGCTTGCGCGTAAACGTACCACTTGGTTCCCTTCCTTGTCGCCACCCCTCCTTCTTATAATGTCTTCGATCGTACCCTCCTTTTTGACCTGAAAATTGAGTCAGGGCAAGCGTCAGCACAAAGGGAGTACATCTTTGCTTACAGAATCAAACCAGCCCAAGTGGTCCGCAATGAGATGTTTCGCCTGACAGCCATCGCAGGTGATAATGACGACGCCGGTCTCGTAAGCCTGTTTGCTCATAAACTTGTGTGTTCGGTGATCGCACTTGTTGCAATTGAAGCCAATCAGAAGCCGCGCAGGAACCTGCGCCAACTGTGGTTTTTGTACTTGATCCGGTTTACTGGATGCAGTGGCGGAGGGGCTTGTGGATTGCCCAACAAGCGGGAGCTTGGCGCTTCGGGGGGGAGGAAAGAAGGTTGACAGCGGGCTTCTCGGTACGAATCGGACGGCCCTCATGGGCGGACTGAGTCTGGTGGACGCCTTAGGGATGGCCGATGCTCGCAAGACCAAGTTGGTTACGCTTCGGGAGTGCATTCTGGGTGACGTGTGGCTGAATTTGCACTTTCTTTTCCTCGATTGTTCGCTTGTCCACATCCATCCATGCCTTTCTCTTGGATGATGGCAGGGCCCCGAAGGATGTGCTTCCGGTGGAATTCTTTGACGTCAATATTACGCATCTGGTGGATTCATCTCATTTGCTTATTATTTTTGTTGACTATTATTATATACTCATATATTTGCTCTTCGGACCACGCAATGGCCACACAAGCAGCGTAGAAACAAACAGCCCTGAGAAATTGAGCCAAGTCAGTTAGAAAACTGTCAAATAACAAAGAGAAGCTCACCCATAGCAAGACTCATGCTAATCAAGAGCATTTGGAACGTAAAATTCACTCCGTCTACAACCCCACCCGAAGACGAGCCATTTCCCGCATTTTGAAAAAACTGCAACGTGCTCGTGACGCTTAAACTCCCCGGAACCTGAATCAGCAATCCAGCCAATATCGGCGCAATCGCCACATCGTTCGTAACTCGCGCGTACACGTTGCTCGCCAGGCCAATCGCCATCGCGCTCAGGGCCGTGACTGCCGTCGGCTGCGCCTGCAGCACAGGGATCAAATTAAGCATGCTGTTTGTGACGAAGCCGAGCGCGCTGGCGACGGTCATGATAAACCACTGGTTACGGTTCCCTTGGAATTGGATGTTGATGGACATGGCCATGGGGATGAAAAACACAAACGCCCACATAGGCGAAGTTGGTGCACATTTTGGGTGGGTGAGACCATTGTTGTCCCACAGCACGAGCGCGCTGCCTATCGTCAAGCCAAATCCGATCATCATGGCACAGAAAATAGCTCCAAAGAGGCGAATGGTCCCGGATACCATGTTACGCGTTGAAAGCTCAATAATGGCAATGGTAAGTGAGAGTCCTGGCAAAAAAATTGCGTATGAGGCAAATGAGATTTTGATGAAATTGTAGCAGACTGTTGCTGGCAAAAAGCTCTGAATCGACCGTGAAAGGAAGACGGAAATGAAGCTGAAGGAACAAGCATCAGACAGTCACCCTAAAGAAACAGAATATGCTCGTGTACCTAGCCAGAAACTCGAGCAAGAATCCAATATTGTCATACCGAGACAACCACACAGTCAAAAGTCCGACAACTAGTCCCAAGACAGCCGATACCCCCTGTTGCAATATTTAGCCAACGAATGGATAGTATGTAAAACAGTTCTTACCCCTTCTAGCCATGTAAGCTGAAATAAAAGCACGGTTGCGCAAAACGAAGATACAGGAAATGTGAGGACGAACATCCAGTCAGGATAGTCCTTGCCAGCTCGAACTCCTTCAAGTAAGTCAACTGCGTTGTGGATGTCGATCAAACCTTCCGTGAGGGCCAAACAAAGCGCGTTTACTTGCGCCAATTTTCCCATGTTGATACTGAGGAGGAGATAGATGTGTTAGGAGTCTGTCAGTGAAATGGAAAGAAGTGCTCACCCCCAAGGAGCTTTCAAAAAATGTGTTGTCGATTTGTAAGTCTCCGTTCCACCAAACGAAATCAAAATCAAATTTGGGAATTGCAGGAAGTCCGCTTCGACATTCAGGGCTTCAGCTACTTGATTCATGTGATATTCCAAGCGATGCGATGGTGCGCCGTACATGCTGAAAGTCCTTCCTAATTTCATTATAAAGTTGCGCTTCATGTTTTCTTCATCCTCCATATCTTCATCGTCAGGTTTGACGTCGCGCGCGCCACTCGAGATGCGCGCGTTGCGATCGGATCCTGAGGCTGACCGAACGTTCAAAGGAAGAGCATCAGCACGGATATCTTCTGGAAGCTGGTCCAAATGCTCCGTTGACGATGTGTTGGCATTGGTTCTGATGGACCGACTGTGATTCCTTTGCATCGGCGGGCCCTCCACTATGGTTGGGGTGGACAATGCCAATACTGCTGCCCAAGGACTGATTCCAGCATCTTTCATGATTCTAGGCATATCCTCCGCCCTCTGAACTCCAAACGTGCCAGCCGTGTCATTGAACATCGAGTTCACCTGAGTGACATGTGTCTGTGAAGGCAAATTGGAAGACATATAGCCAGGAATCCAATCGCGCGGGTCGTGCGGGAAGGGGCGCACCTTGTGGGCAAACTTGTTGACGGAGGGATCTGACAAGGTCCGTTTGATGTCAACGGTTGTTGTCACATCAGATCCAAACGTGGACTTTAACGGACCGGCGCCAAGTATTCGCTCAGAAGAAGAAAGAACAGCTTGCATTTGGGCGAGTCCTTGGGTTGTAATGGACACCATCGCTGGTGGCGAGCACTCCGCCTGCTGCCCATGCGCTAGCTCCACGCCGTTCTGGAGATGGCTTAGATGCTGCTCAGTTTTATCAAATTGCAGCTGTGGAGACTGGCTGTTGCGCTCAGACTCAGAGTCAGATGGGTCATCAAGATGGAAGGCAGTTCGAGAAGCTCCTGGCGCGGGCACTCCAGGTGTAACTGCCATGACTCGTTCAGTTATAGCACTTTCCATTGATGACATGGGATTGAAGTAAAGATGGGAAACTGACGCCAGTAGCGCCGAAAGCCCTGATTTGTCGTTCGAAATGAAACCGCATCACACCATCGTCGTCTCCCTGGCAAGAGAGACTGAATAAGAGAGTCGTGACACACTTTTCATGTCTAAAGAAGCTGAGTTGTTCACCAACCCCACTTGCTTCAAACCATTCACTCAGGAAACACCTCATTCATCATTTTATTCGATTCTATTCAAAACATATTTATATTGTCAAATATTTGCTCTTTGGCCCCCGAATCGGCCATACCATTAATGTCGCAACAAATAGCCCCATCGCGAGACTCATTGCAATCGTAAGCATCTGAAACGTGAAATTGACTCCATTCACAATGTTTGCACTGCTACCTTCCGTCACTCCAGCAAAGAAACCTAGCGTCGACTTGACACCTAAGCCCCCTGGCACCTGCAAGAGAATCCCGGCGAGGATGGGCGCAACCGCCACATCATTCGTGATCCGCGCGTAAATGTTACCCGTGAGGCCGATAGAGATAGCAGAGAGTGCCGTGACGGCGGTGGGTTGCGCTGCGAGTCCCGGGATCAGGTTCAGGAGGGTGTTGAAAACGAAGCCGAGAGCAGCCGCGAGCGTCATCACTGCCCACTGGTGCTTGGAACCTTGAAAAGAGATATTTGTGGCCATTGCCATGGGAAGAAAGAATAAGAATGCCCAATAGAGACTCGGAGGCTCGCAAGTTGGGTTTGTGGGAGCGCTTGTCTCCCAAAGTACGAGCGCACTCCCAATTGTCATTCCAAAACCAAGCAACATCGCGATGAAGAGAGCAGAGAAAAGCCGAACCGTTCCAGAAACCTGGGCAAACCATCAGCACCAGCGAAAAGCGACAAGTCAAGACAAACCCCTTGTACGTACCATATTCCGTGTCGAAAGCTCAATAATTGAGATGGTGAGCGACAATCCAGGAAGGAAAACAGCCAGAGCAGCCAACGCAACTTTGACATAATCAAAACAAACGTTGTGAAGAATTCCTTGCAAGGCGCGGGACGTGAAAGAAACTACCAAACTATAGAATCAAAGATGAGACTCTAGGAAGCATGCGTCAAATTTCTTACCTTCCAACAAATTCGAGCAAAAAGACGAAGCCCGTGTGTTTGTCAGCCGCCAGCGACATTGTGCCAACCACGAGCCCTAAGCCGCCCGCGATAGACGATTCAAGCCAACTCAGTCGGAAAAGTAGCAGTCCAATAGTGAAAGAAGAAACAGGATACGTTAGCAGGACCTGCCACCAACTGTAATCATTGGCGACTCTAATACCCTCAAGAAGATCCATCGCGTTTTCAACATCAATGAGTCCTTGTGTCAAGGTTAAGCAGAGAGCATTCACTTGGGCGAGTTTTGCCATATTAATTCTATGTCCCGATCAGTGTACCTCGATATCAAACGTGAAAACACCGACCCGCCCGAGACTTTGATAAAGTGCGTGTTCGATTTGTAGTTTTCACCACCAAAAGACACCATGATAAGGGCAGGGAGCAATATAAATTCAGCTTCCACTTTCAGGGCTTCCGCCACTTGAGTGAGGTGATGCTCGAATCGATGCGAAGGTGCACCGTACTGATAGAATCGCTTAGCAAGTTTAAGAATAAAGGTGCGTTTCATATTCTGCGGAAGAGAATAAGTTTCCGGGATCACAAAGGATGCGACGACATACAAACTCACATTCTCTTCTATATCTTCGGGCGAGACTTCCACCGCGACGGGCTTAGACTTAACCGATGGACTCCGTTTTCTCTTCCATCCTCCGAGGGAAGTAGCCTTCGAAAGGCGATTCGGGAGTCCGCCGCTGGTTTCGACGGCAATAGCCTCGGGATGCCCTGATTCGGGTTCCGTACTCTCCCCTTCCACCTGGTGATCCAATATCGTCAAATTGATTGCACTTCCTCCCACCGCCATCGCTGCGGCCCATTGTGAGATTCCCTTCTGCCTCAGGGCGTGCTTGGCTTCATATGGGCTTTCAACACCCAAGACTTCTGCTGTCTCCTCCCATTTCGGATCCACAAAGGAGTTTGTGGCAAATAAGGGGGATGGTCCCAGAAAGGGTGACGGTGCCATTGCCGAAGGAATGGAAGAATGGCCGAAGTGCCCAACTGCGGTGAATCCAGGCATCCAGTCGCGCGGGTCATTGTGATGCAATCTAAATGGATATGCCTTCTTTGTTTTGTCGCCATTTGCGACTGTTGACAGGCGCGATACGTTACTGTCGGAGTAGGAGCGTTTAAATTCGGCAGGTTTTGACAAAAAGTAGACGCTGTTAGGCCTCGAAGCTTGCTGAGGAAGCAATAGTGGGGAGGGCGGCTCTTGCAATTGCGGTTGTGACGCCGTCGTAACAATGCTCGGCTTGAGTACGAAGCCCGAATCATTATCTGACTCAGCCTCAGACTCCGTCACGTGCCCATCAATGGCTTGATCCGGCTGGTCCTGGGTTGAGTTACTCCGAAGCGGTGCTCGGAACGCAAACTTGTAACTGCCTTCGGCGTTTGAAGGTTCATGAGGCTCAATGTCGATGCGCAATGGTGTAAGCTTCTGAATGCGATTTCGGAGCTCTGTTTCAGATTCAATCGACAGCATATCGCTATCCGCAGATGAGGTCATGTTCGCCGCTTATGGCAGGGCAAATGAGGTTCTTGGCGTTCTCTTGCGGTTGGATCGGCAGTGGCGTGAGTTCCAATTTCCCGTCAATCACAAAATTAGAAATTGTTTTATTCCAAAATTAAACAGGGAATCCACTTCGGAAAGTGAGACTGATCTTGGTCCTTCATAGTCTTCACAGGCTGGTATTGTGGCGATGTTGTACAGGCACGACTGCTGTGCGTGCCCGCGCATCGTGAATCAAGCACATCCACCTCCTCAACAATGAGTCCTTGTTGTCCACACTATTTCGGATTTCAGAGGTTATTTTCTGTCATCCAGAGCAGTGTCAGCTTGGCCACGTCCTCCGGCGAGCTGCATTAGATAAGTGTGGAGAAAGGGAACTTCGCGCATTGATCGACAATATTAGGGCAACTTGAATTGTCTCAGAATCCGCGTGATCAATGATGAGTCTTGTCTCAGTCTGATATCACTTCATTGTTGTCTTCTCCAACGCAGTCTCGCTTTCTGGTTGGGTTACTCCACTACAAACCCCTCCACTGCCTTTACGCAACACAAACTTGTTTACCAACAGTTCCTCAATTGTATTAAAATCTAAAATCTATAATGCACGAAATAAGTAACGCCGGACACCCGGCTCTTTCCTCAACCAGTTCCCGCCACCCGCACAGTTAAATAGCCAAGTTTCTCGCCTTGGGACCCCGAATCGGCCACACTATCAAGGTTGCAACAAATAAACCCCTATCATATCACAAAAATATCAAGGTCACGAACTCGGAACTCTAAAATCAATTGAAAATGAGAACTCACATGGCCAAACTTAACGCAATATTGAGCATCTGAAACACAAAATTGCTCCCATCTACCACACCACTGCTCGCCCCCACCGCTGCCGTCGCATTTCCCCCACTCCCCACAAAAAAACCAAGCATGCTCTTGACACTCAAACTGCCTGGCACCTGGATCCACACACTCACCAAAATGGGCGCCACCGCCACGTCGTTGGTCGCGCGCGCGTACAGGTTGCTCGCGAGCCCAATGACGGTACTCGCCACCGCGTTGACCGCGGTGGGCTGCGCGTGTAGGGCGGGAAGTGTATTTAGGAGCTGCGAGGAGACGAAGCCAAGGGCACTCGCGAGGATCATGATTGGCCATTGGTGTTTGGAGCCCTGAGTATTATTTGTCGTTTACATGACGGGATGATTGGCGATATGAAGGGATGAATGCATTCATTACCTGGAACAAAATGTTGATGGCCATACTCATGGGAATAAAGAGCAAGAAAGCCCAAAGGGGAGAGACGGGGGCACAGGTGTCTCTTACGAGACTTGCGTCCCACAGAACGAGAGATCCGCCTATGGCCATGCCAAACCCAATCAATACTGCGACGAACAGTGCTGCAAACATTCTAACGACACCGGAGATGACGTTGCGCGTTGACAGCTCAATGATCGAGATTGTTAAGGACATTCCAGGCAAAAAGACAACCAAAGCTGATAGTGTGACCTTAACGTAATCAAAACAGATTCCGTGGCTGTAGAAAGCCCCTTGAGCTGCTCTCGCAAGGAAAGTTGCTACAATACTGTAAAGAGTCGAAATAATGATATATCAGAACTCAATTATATCAATGTGACCAAACAAACCTCGCAAAAAACTCAAGCATGTAACCAAAGCTGTTATTGTACTTGTCTGCAAGCGCGCTCATTCCCCCCGTCATTATCCCTAGCGCGGTCGCCACAACGGCCTCCAACCATCCGGTCTGAAACACAAGAGTCGCAAAAGTGAAAGCTTGAACAGGAAATGTGATCCACACCATCCACCACGGGTAGTCCGAACCCGCGCGGACACCCTCAAGAAGGTCCGACGCGCTGTGTATATCAATGAGGCCCTCCGTCAGGGTGAGGCAGAGCGCGTTCACTTGAGCGAGCTTGGCCATGTTTTGACCGTTAGATATCTTGACGAAATGCGTCGTCGAGGCGGCCGTTTCTCCACCAAACGAAATGAGAATTAGGTTGGGGAGCACAAAAAACCGGGCTTCAACATGCAATGCCTCTGATACTAATGCCATGTGATGTTCCAATCGATGCGATGGAGCACCGTATGCGTGGAAATTGCGGGCAAGCTTGATGATGAAATTTCGTTTGGCCATCTGGTAGGTATTTCGACGTGAGGGCTGACTGAATCAGTTTCTTGAAAACAAAACGCCGACACGTAGGAGTTTGTTTCCTTCTAAAAAGATACCTTTTCATCCTCGTCCTCTAGGTGAATAGCAGTGGCATCCGACTCTTTGCCGCCCTCCAGTGGCATCCCAATCCGCCTTCGCTCCATCAAAGAAAGCGGCCGCAGAGAAACCGGTGCATCCTTCCCTATCTCCGCGCGCTGCAAACCATCCACACTCATTGCGCGTCCATTAAGGTTATCCTCCACCAATTGCCCCAGCACGGGTGTCGTGCTAAGGCCGCTGCCCACCGCCATGACGGCCGCCCAGGGACTGATTCCTTTATCGTACATGATGCGCGGTACCGCGGCGGGAGAGTCAATTGCGAGTGCGGCGGCGGTTCCTTCGAGGTGAACGTCGCCTAAACGGAAGAGAGAGACGGCACTGGATGCAACGCGGGGCAGTGGTGTTGTGCTTGCTGGAAGCTTTGTGGGAGAGTAGGGGGAGGCGGGAGAGCCCGGCGAAGTCAGTGTAGTGGACAACGGCTCAAAGCTGGGAAGCCAGTCCCTCAAGTCATGATCGTAGGCACGCGACTTATACAGACGTTTCATCTTCTGGCTACTACGGGCACTGTGAATCCGTGAGGCTGAATGCGCGCGTCGTAGGGCCAAGTTCTCGTTCTGGCTCAGGCTCAAGTGAAGTGGCAACCCCATCGAATCTGCCTCCACCACTCCAAGAATTGAGGGCGACTTGGTCTTCATAGAATGCGAAGATTCGCTGTCGGAAACTCTCGTTTCCCGTGCGCCGCCGCCAGTGCCGCCGCCACCGCCAGGGCTTGCCGATGTCGGTGTCATTGACAAAGAGGCGTCCACTCCAAAGATTCCCAGGCCCGTTAGTGCATCCACACTAATGCCTCCTTCCTGACTGGTCACAATCACGCTGGACATGTCCGGGTGACAGGATCGGATCAACTTCACGAGGAAAAAAACGTTTCAAAACCAATCGAAATCGCTCATCTCCCTTCCGGCAACCCTCATCACAACGCACAAATACCCAACGTCTCCCGCTGTATATCCCCCAGATTGAACTCAAATCGTTCTTCCAGTTGCGGTTATCGACGTGAGCCTTCCGATTTCGTGCAATTTTATGCATCGTAAATTTAATGCTTCTTCTGTACTTCCTCCCATCGAGCGCACAACCACAATATGACGCATGTCTTTACCACACAATCCTCCTCCAAATGAAGCCAAAAATGATCAATGATGGCCGATAGATTACCTCATGTCATTACCTTGACAAGTGCAGACCATCCACAAACCTCGTAGCCAACACGGCAGGGTCAAACTGCGTCGTCCAACACTCGCTTTCAGGCGCTAACAAAATGTGGGCTTGTGTGTATTGCACTATATCTTGTAAGGAACGAGTTTTAACCTTGTGAGCAACTAGATATCGGCTAGGCTACATGCATTCGCTCAAAATTGGTCCACAATCCTTACTTTGCTTAGTGGCGAAGTTGGGATGTGGGTCGGAAACTTATTTCATCCAAATATGTTGTAGCCTTTGCATTCAAAGGTAAGTGGATCCATGACGATACTGTAGTTTCGAGCGAAGAGGCGGGCACAACAGCTTCGTTGGTCTGTAGGACGACAGGATGCGAATGGAATTGTTAACACGCACTGGTTTATTTCAAACTGTCAGATATTTGAACTTGGGACCTGAAAAAAGGGCTTCAATTTTACAGTAAAACCAAAAAGGGAATATCGTGTGTACCTTTGATGGGCCACACCAACAGCGTGGCGATAAATAACCCCAATGCCAAGGACATACCTAGCATCACAAGGTATCAACCAGAAATAATGCAACATTCGAAATTACTAACCAATTGACAGCATCTGAAAGGTGAAATTGACTCCATTCACAACGTTGATCGAATTCGAAGTGCTACTGTCACCACTACCCGTATTTGCCGCAAAGAAGCCCAAAGTAGATTTGACACTCAACGAACCCGGAACTTGCAAAAGAATCCCTGACAAAATAGGTGCAATTGCGACGTCATTCGTGAAGCGCGCATACAGGTTGCTGGTCATGCCAATCACCAGCGATGCAACTGCGGTCACGACAGTTGGCTGAGCTTGCAGTTGAGGAATGGTTCCCAGAAAAATACTCGTGACGTGTCCAGCTGCCGCCACGATCACCATTATAGGCCACTGGTATTTTGATGCTTGAAAGAGTAGGTTCAAGCTCATACTCATGGGTATAAAAAACAAAAACGCCCAATACTGGCTCGTTGGAGTACAAGTTGGCCCCGCATCCGGACCTTCAGAGTTCCATACAACGAGTGCCCCGCCGATAGTCATCCCAAACCCCAGCAGCATCGCCGTGAACAAGCTTCCAAACATTCTCACAGTTCCTGACACCATGTTTCGCGAGCTCAGGTCAATAATGGCAATTGTGAGGGGCAAGCCAGGCAAAAATAAAGCCACGGCGCTCAAGGTCACTTGCAGGTAGCGGAAGCATAGTCCATTGCTATGCAGCCAAAGCTGGATACCCCGAGACACGAAAGTGCAAACAAGACTGCTCAGAAACTCGAGCAAGTAATTTAAACTACCATAACTCGATGCAGCCAAGTTCAAGTATCCTACAAATATACCCAGAACGCCTGCCACACAGCTTTCGGCCCAAGAGAGTTGAAATAGGACCAACGCAATCGTGAACGCGCTCATGGGGAAAATCATGACGTCGACCCACCACGGGTAATTGCTAGAGCTGCGCACTCCCTCCAACAAATCAAGCGCTTGATTTACATTGATCAAGTTCTGCGTGAGAGCGAGACAGAGCGCATTTGTTTGCGCCAGTTTTCCCATATGAATGCCTTGCGACGCGCGCATGAAATGTGCATTACTTTTATGGTTTGGTCCCCCGTAGCTGATCATGACGACTCCGGGGAAAATAATAAAATCCGCTTCCACTTTGAGGACCTGGGATACTTGGGCCAGGTGGTATTCGAGCCGATGCGCTGGTGCACCATACATGGTCAAAGCGCGGGCAAGTTTGAGAATAAAATCGCGTTTTAACGTCTGATGAAAATGTATGCATGAGTCCCGATCAGATTGATAGAGGAAGGAAGATATTACCTCATCATAGTCCAGAACCCGAGACACATTGCTTGCGACTGACGACCTTTTACCCAAACTTTTGTTTCCCACCTTCCTCCGTCTCACTTTGGACTTGAAGGACCCTGTCCGCCCACTTCCATTTACGCTTTCTTGACCTTCGTCAGCAAAGTCGCCGTCATCCTCCCCACCAGGCGCAGAGTTCAAACCAGCACTCCCCACCGCCAAGATTGCCGCCCATCGGCTTATTCCTTCTTCTTTCAGCAAGGTCCTCACATCCGCGCCCTTTTCAACACCCAAAATTCCTGCCGTTTCCTCCACATGGCTCTCCTCCCCCAAGCGAAACAAGGGGATCCCGCTTCCAGACGAAACACGTGGTAGTCGAGGACTTCCTGGCGCCGTGTGTGAAGGAATGTCGGCGGGGACGAAAGAAGGCAGCCATTCACGTGCGGCATGATCGTAACTTTTGAGCTTGTAAGCTCGTTTCGGCTTTGGAGCGCCAACGGTTGCAATTGGTTTTGGTCTTGTGGGGGCACCTTCGCTCTGTGTACGGATTATATCGTGCATTAAGACATTTCCATACACATCAGCATCTGCCAATGAATCAGGTAGGTTTTCAAATGTGGTGGATGTGTTGTTATCATGCCTGGTGACTTGACTGGTGACAGGATCATCCGTGTCCTCGCTGCCAGACTCGGTGTGTGTTTCGGACAGGGAGCTGTCATTGGAAGTTTCAAATGGTTCCAGTTTTTTGCGAAAGAGACATAGAACTGTTCGTTTACGTAGCGTCTGGTAGCCATCTGAAGCTGCAGAATCTAATCGCTCACGTTGGTCTGGTTCCTTTGGAAGGGGCAAACCGGATAGCCCCATGGCCAGCTTCGGACTGTTTGTGGGGTTGGAGTAAATCTCTGAGTCTTGATCACTCATATGGAAGGAGATTCGTTGCGGTGGTGCATCAGGTTCCGGGTGCATGATGTCCTGACGTTTCCTTCCGAGGTGAAGATTGCGAACAAAAAAGGGTTTTCCTATGGAGGAATGATATGTCCCCACAAGTTGGGAAAGGTCAGCTGCAGCGACCAGTACTCCTGGTCAAGACCACTTAAACAGGTCATGCAGGCAGGCTGGTTACTATGGCAAACAGATTAAAATTCCATTCAATCACTTGCGAAGAGCGCACCGTCTAACAGTAGCGGTATTCACGGTCAGGACGTCAAAGGCTAATGCAGAGAGGGACGCTGAGCCAGGATGTACTCCTTCCTGTATTGTCAATTTTCACCTTTTCGTGCAAAATGCCCTCCTTCGAGCTTAAGGTACCTCGACGCCCTGGATTGCACGGAGGGATATCGCAGCAGAAGCAGCCGAGATCGGCGAAGGCGAAGAAGGGGAAGAGTCTGGGTGTATCGAGCACGACTGGAAGAGGGCAAACTCACCCGTCAATTTGCGATGGGCTTTAGGGGAGATGGGGGCTCGGATGCCGTTCCTGTCCCGTCCCTTTCGACATGGGACTGTTGCGCGGATACCGTATTCTGTGGCCATTTAGGGGCGGTGGTCGGGCGATGGTAGTCGGCCCATGGGTCGCAGTGATTTAACCATTGGTCGGTGCGTACCTGGAAGGCTAACATCCCGTTCTCCCAATTATTCTAGACTGCTGGATTCGACGCCCGTTTCCCCAACCAGAACCAGGTTGGTTTTTTCGGTTGTTAATGCGTCCATACGTCCTCACACCCCATATCGTACATTCTCAGACCAAGAACTGCTGGCAAAACTACGTTGACTACTTCAAATGCGTCGCCAACAAAGGAGAGGATTACGCGCCGTGCAACCAGTTCAAGAGCGTGTACAAGTCGCTCTGTCCGGTCAAATGGGTTCGTGTTTCCAATTGAAGTTTCTGCCGTACCTAAGTGCATGCTCTTTACATCTAGACGGAGCAATGGGACGAGCAGCGCGAAGAGGGCAAGTTCCCCGCCTTGTACGTTGTCAAGAACCAACCCCACCACGCCGGTGGTGACCATGGGGACCATCACTAAAGCGATGGAATACTTGAAACTCTCGTTTTTTTCGTTTCTGATAATCCTCGGGCGGAGTTACTGACATATAGGCTGTAAACCCTTTTTTTGGCGTGAATAAAAGCCTGGGCGCGGTATCTTTCTCCATCTCGTGTTAATACGTAGAAGGAAAAGATTTTCGGGACGAACAAAAACTGAAAGCTTGTATATCCTCGGTCGTCGTCTTGATCGCACGAAGAACAAACTCCTCCTTTATCCTCCTGAAACAGTCACTTAAATCAAAAAAACACCTCGTTTTATGTCAGAACCGGTACAACTCGTACCAGACCACATGCATGCAAGTGTAATCCCTGCGCCATTGGCACACTTGCATTGGAAAAGAATGGTTTTTATCGCATTTGAAGTCCCATTGTGCATAGAGGTCGTCGGGATAAGCGTAGATTTTGGGGTTGGAACACTGAACTGGCAGAAGTGATGATAATCACGACTCGTTGACCACAAGCAAGTATAAGGGGTACAGGAAGCGCATTCATACGCGCACTTGAATTCCGCACCACTCACAGAACATTCCAATATGATCGCACGAGCGCACAGTCTCCCACACTTGCGAACGTCGCATGAGAGCAAAGCAGAAATCGTCGCGCGCTTCATAAACTAAAAAAAAACAGCTGTAAGAATTGGCTCCTCCTTGAAAGGCCGAAGTGCATGCATTGAGCTTTCTAAGTTAGCTATCGGGTCAGGCGTCATTTGAATGAATCCTCACCACTCAGGATGAACGCGTGGATGAAAGCTTTGGTCGCTTGATTCTCATAGGACACTTATGTTGCTTCTACATGCGAGAGTGGCTCAACTTACCTTCAATACCGAGACATGGAGGAGGGAGACACTATGCTCACCAATTGCCTCAGGGGCGAGATCGAGAGCGTCACAAGGAGATGGAGCAAGAAAACTCGGTGAGGAAATTGAACATTTTGTCAAAGCGATTAAAGTATACACATCACAACAAGGTTGCACGAAATTACCCTCGCTTTCATTCCCTTAGAGGCATATGCTATCAAAATAATAATAAGACGGGACTCAAATCTAAGGTCCAATGCTAAAGTTACGCCCTGCAGTTCAAAATGAATGCTGCACCCCTTTCAACCCCTTATCCGCCTCCGCCGTCTCCAAAAACGAGCGGACTCCCAAGACCCACTCGCCATACACCTCCACACCGACATTGACGTCAAAATCAAGCGCATGCAGCGCCCATCGCTTCACGTCGCGTGCGTATTCGGGATAGAGCGTGCGCGCGATGGAACTGAAAGGCGGCGCGCTTTGACTCAGGATCCAGCTCCACGTGCTCACGCTGACGGGCGCGTCGCAGAGCATCGTGTCGGCGAGGAGGAGGCCAGCGGCGAACAGGGCAACGGGGTTGTGCGAGAAGTCGAGCCTGTCGTTGGGTGTGATGCTAGGGAAGATGCTTGCAGTAGATGGGCGGGTTATGGTGGCGGTCAGGAGCTTGTGGACAAAAAAGAGGGCCATGATGATGCTGTGGGACGGAAGTCGAAGTGTTGACAAAGCCGTCATGACAATCTTTTGGATCTGAAGGCTCTCCGCACTGGTTGTTTTGATTGCAGGGGAAGGAGAGGAATGGTAGCGCTGCGGTAGAGGTTGCGATTGTGATGAAGGAGTGAGTGGCGGTGTGTTCGAAACGGATAGATCTGGCAGCTCCGAGTTGGTATCCAGTGATAAATTGGCAGCTGATCTCCGGGCAGAGTTTTGCATAGCGTAAGGGGCGTAGCGCATTTGGTGTCGCACTTTGTGAATGCGCTGATTAAATTTGGTATCGGCTTGGCTGACAACGAATGCTGGGCTCTGCAGTCCGATCACCGAAACTGGAGGAGAAGAAGGCGGCGTCTGGACCTGCCGCATGGAGCAAGACAGAGCCGAAGCCTTTGTGCACATGTGGCTCATGAGCTGGGAAGCAAGGAGGGCGAGTTGCGCCTGCTTGTGTTGCAGTTGAAGCTGCTTCCGCTGCTGACGAGACGATTCCTGGTGAGCCTTGAGGAAGGAGAGAGCGTATTGCTGCTGGGTAGTGTACAGTGCGCTCATTTCCGGTGGCTGGCGGTGATGCTGTTTCAGGTCGGCTCTCGTTCAAAGAAATGATTTCCACTTTTAACGGTTGATTGGCGGTAGTGTTCCAGAAATTTTTGCTGAATGAAACTCTCCTTCATTTTTTTGCGAATTTCCAGACACCGGCTTTTTAATCACTCTCGCCAACCAATGAAATTGGAACCACCGTAGTCGGCAGTTCATTGCTGTTTCATCCTTGGCGGCCTGCCGCCACCCCCTTCCTCCCCGTCGCGCTCTCTCCCTGCACTAAGCCCCGTAGTGCAGCACTGCGTAAACACGTTAAGGTTCCAACTCAAATACAAGTGGCAATTTGGCACCGTCGGCTCAAGGGGGAAGTCGAAAAATTTCCACATTGGCCGAGTCGCACGTGCGATGCAAATCACGACGATGGATCAAACTGATCAAATTTCACTGCACCTTCTTTTGCTGTTTCATTTTTACGTGGCAGGTTGGGATATGCTCCCCTGTTTCGGACGACGACCAGTCAGTCACGCCCGCAACAGACACCGTCTGCTGCTTGCGGCGGACAATACACAATGCCAATTTGGAGACTCATCAACAGCAACAACGTTCAGACCCATTTCATTTTCAAAACGAAAACCATCCGAAACTAAACATGAATCAAGAAATGAGAAGTGCGAAGAGACGAGGAAAATGAAATTGTGCGGCAAACAAAAAAAAAAAAAAAATCGCCGTCCTTCTGCCGTTCGTTCATGATTTGATTCTGAACGTCATTTAAAGTTCCACTTACGTCCACACATGAATGAGTTCCGGAGAGACTCTTCCTTGCTGGCAGCCTCATCCGATGATAAATGGATGAGAACGCCAAGCAAGACTTGGTACCTTCCTTCAAATTGAGCTGCCAAGAACGGACTTCATCAATTTAGAACGATGAAGTTATATTAGCAAGAAAAAAGACCGATCCGTTATTAAATAGTCCTACAAATGAAACAAAAGAGTTTACAAGAGGAGCACCCAAGAACAGAAATCTGCATCTTCAAAATGGCGGGACGGACAATGTGAATCGGTACATTTAGCGAGACTTGGCCTGCACCTTGGGGGCGGCACCCTTCATCTGCTGCTTGCTCACGTTTCCCTTGGTAGCTTGCTTCACCTTGCTCAACTCAGCCTTCTTCTTCTCCTGCGCAACCTTCTTGGCCTCCTTGCTTTTGACGGCAGCGGCAGTGCGGGCGGCGGCACGGGCCTCGGGCTTCTGGTTCTTCTTGGCCTTGATGGCCTCAAGACTGGCACCAACGACAGCACGGGTAGCCTTCACGGTGCGG
Organism: Chytriomyces sp. MP71; assembly: GCA_025201725.1. NCBI lineage: Eukaryota > Fungi > Chytridiomycota > Chytridiomycetes > Chytridiales > Chytriomycetaceae > Chytriomyces > Chytriomyces sp. MP71. The sequence continues at coordinate 121,589 of MU614507.1, read as the reverse complement.
CGGGTACGCTTCTTGGACACCTCAATGTCCTGACCCTTCTTGTGGAGGCGGCGGGCGACAACGGTCCAGGCAATCTTGGAGGGCTTCTTGCGCTGGAGGAAGAGGGACTCCGTCTTTCCGTTGAGGAGACGGTAAGACTAATTTGGGGTAAAGTGAAAATAATGTCAGTCACTCAGTGACTCTTCAGCGCGAAGTTTCTTTCGCACGGCAACATCTGAATCCCGCGTGACTGTCGCACCCTAACATCCCATCCCGCTGGCAGTCCGTCGACTCCGCTTATAATCCAAAAGAAAAAACAACTCACTCTGCTGTCCACACGGATGTAGGTCTTTCCATGACCGGGGTAGATCTTGAATCCAGAGAAGTTGCAAATCTCGGTTCTGCGAATATGAATTATCGTCGCGCAGTTAGTTTTTAAAGCTTCTATCGTAGATTGCAGAGGTGGGGTCCAGGAAAGTGCGTTAGCGATTGGAATCCGCTTTCACAACGAAACTAGCATCACGACAACGTCCATGCATAAGTCTCCGGGATTCCAGTGCGACCGATTTTCCGCACACTTCGCCACACATAACCTTCGCTTGCACGAGGCGGGAGTGCAAGTGAATAGCAGTAAAGGTTCCGGAGACGGCATGGGAGGTCGGTACTCCGTCACATTCGCATTCTTCCAGCCGACGACGCGATCTAGTCCGTGGTTCATTCCAATCTCAACATGCAAGTTCAGTAGAAGTGGGGGCCGGCATGCTTCGATGGTGGTTCAGTGGCGATGGGCGTCGCGGGAGTGGAGTCATGGACGCAAGCGCGAACCTCATGTTAGATTTTTCTGAGCCCAATTGCTGCACTGGCTCGTGCTCGACCACTTCCTCCCTCGAGCACAACATAGCACTACACCACCTATGCCACTTGCTCTCGAAGTATGCGTGGAAAGCGTGGAGTCCGCCCTCGTGGCGCAGAACAATGGGGCCGCAAGGATCGAGCTTTGCGCGTCACTGGCAGTCGAAGGTGGTATCACGCCGTCCTTGGGACTTATCTCTCTCGCCAAGCAACGTGTCTCGCTTCCAATCATGGTCATGATCAGACCCCGATCAGGCGACTTTTGCTACTCCGATGACGAGTTTGACATAATGAAGGTTAGATGTCCAGTCCTACGTCAATGTGCGATCACAACCCCATTGATCACAGACAAACATTGAAGCATGCAAGAGTGCAGGCGTCGCCGGAGTCGTGTTTGGAATCCTGACTCCAGAAGGACGCGTCGACATTGACCGCATGAAAACGTATCACCCTTTCGACAAACTTCGCACACGCGTTCCATTGATACTCGATGCCAACATTTCACAGCCTCGTTTTCCTTGCGCAACCCCTGCAAGTTACGTTTCATCGCGCTTTCGATGTCACCCGCGACACCTCCGAAGCCCTGACCGACATCCTCTCCCTCGGCGGAGGCATCCAACGTATTCTCACAAGCGGCGCAGACAAGTCCGTCCTCGAAGGCCTTCCCATGCTCGAAACTCTTTTCCGTCAAGCTAACGGACGCGTCATCATTATGCCAGGAGCCGGAATCAGCCTGCGAAACCTGGACCGCATCATGTCGGCGCTTATTCCTGCCGGTCTGCAAGAGATACACATGTCCTGCATGAAAACGGTCGATTCGCCCATGATTTACAGAAATTCGATTGTGAGTATGGGCTCTTCGGCAGGGAGGAGCGAGTTTCAGAGGGTGACGGTGAATGGTGATACGGTGCGACAGGTTGTTGATATGTTCCAGACACGATAAAGCAAATTAGCCGTTGTCCTCCGAGGCGTTCGTTCAGTTCGTGAGCATACTCTTTTTTCTCAAAATTAAACAGAAGAATTCCCTGTGTTATGTGACGGTTTTGTCTTAGTCATACGCGCCTGGCTCAGGCGCCAACCCGTCGCCTCTTTGGCACACTTCGAACTGATTGCTTGACTCTGGTGACCAGCCACATGTTTTTGCATTTCCACCAATTCGTAAAAAGCGCACTCATCCCTAATCGTTTACATACGCAAGCGCCCTTTCCCGAAAGCGAGCGCTGTTTACCGAAGCGAAGCGCCTCTTCCGAACCACTATCAACCATGTGAGCAATGAATCAAAATAGTCTAGGTAGCAGCGGCAGCATCAATTATCAAAGTCTAGACGATAGCGCGAGACATATGGGTCAGGAAGTGCCGCCTAGTTAAACTCAGGCTGAGCAGAGGCATTCGGTACCCGGATGGCGGCTTCAAAGCCTGGATGATCGTCGTGGTATCTTTTGTCGGTCATTTCTTCACCTTGGCCATGATGACAGTTTCAGGGTATATGTGAGTTTTGAAACTAAACTAAGGGTTTACTCAATCGCGCAGACAGTGTGGCCTTGACCATATTCGCATTCCAGGTGGGAAATGCTTACCAAGTTGCATTCATTGGAAGCACTGAAATTTTCCTCCTTTCCGGCGTGGCAGTTTCTTCCAGCAAACTCGCAGAAAATTCGGGTTTCAACCGGCTGTCCTAGCGGGCTCTGTCCTACTGTCAACGGGATTCTTTCTGGCCTCTTGTAGTTCATCGCTTGTACCTGATTGTCACAAAGTTTGGACGGGTCGCAACTTGTGTTTATAACCTGAGTTAGCATCACGGCTCAATGATTTCAAAGGAGGCGCGGTCTGGCGATTGGAATCGCAGTTTCAGGGGCAGGTAGGATATTGCTTTGTTTTGTTGTGCTTGGTTTCAACTCGAAAGCAGATTTCGAAAGTCTAGTCATGTATCTTGCTACTGTTGGCAAGCTTAGGTTTAGAATGGACCCTTCGCTTCACTACATTTACCTGCTTTGGTTGCCTGTTGGCTGTTACTCCTTATACGTGAATTATGGGCAAAAAGCACTCTGGCACTTTCCAATTGACAGTCAGCTTCTTCCAGTACGAGTTTCTTCGGTTTTCTGTTCTGTGGCTTCATTTACACTTTTTCGCTCTGCGTTGTGGTCGATTTTTTCTCCTTGTTCGTCCGAACGCGCAGGACTGGACCTTGCCGCTGGCGCTGCCTTACTTACACTCTACAACACGAGGAGCATTGCTAGTAGCGTACTTATTGTAGCAGTTGTTAGCGCTCTTACCAGAACTTGGTTACGATTCGCTCATGAACGAAGTTATTTAAAAGAGTATAAAGGATTTTTGATGGCTTTGAAATAGGTCGATTCATTCACTGCTGGATCCCGGGAGCGCTCTCGACAAGGTCGTTTAGCGCAAAGTTCAGACTGTCGCGAAACTCGCCAACTACATTCGTGAGTGGCAAATCGACGGACTGGAGGCCATACATCGACGTACCACCACGAAATGTTTAGTGAGTACAATTATCCATTCAAAACGCTAGGGCTGGCTCACAACCCTTGAGTGTTACTCTTGCCACTCTTGAGTAACGCCGTAACGACCGTAGCTGCAGGACTCAACACCCACACTAACTCCGTTTCGAGGGCACCAACTGCCCACCCATCCAACACGGCACAGCCCCATTCCACTCACCTACAACTGCATCCCGCTCCTTCAACAGACTTCCAATTTTACTACGCGCCGCTCCATCTCTTACACTTCTACAACAGCGACATCATCGTTCCGCCTCGGAAACAAGCGCCTTTACCTCCCAAGCCTCTTCTCTCACCCGCGTCGCGTCAGCCTTGTGCAATTCGCAAGGTAGCCCCCACCCCATTCCTTAAACTTCGTGTCCCCTTCTTCCTGCGCACTTTGCATCAATATCCGCACCTGCGTCTCGACTGCCTCCGTCCGCTCCGTCGAAGCCCGCGAGAGGGACCAGTACCTCACACCTCATCGTTGCACTTCCTCGCGGACAAGTAGTCCCCGGCATCTCGCTACTCTATTCTCCTCCTCCTCGTCATAAGGCCCTCACCCTACGTTCGTCGCTGACTTCCACTCCGGACGAGTCCCCGCTGGTCAGGACAATGAGCGACAGTCGCTTGACTCTTCCGCGCCAGTCTTCTCCTCCGCGTCCATCACAGGTTGATGATGTTTACGACGACGATGAATTGGACACGTGTCTTTTTGGCACCTTCCCACAACCTTGAAGCTCCAGATACTGACATGTCTACACATCTCTTTACTACTTACGACATCTCTAAAAATACCAATCACTTCTGCTTCAGTGCGAGACGCCGTTCCTCTGCCAGTGCCTCAATTCGAGCTCTAACGTCTCTGAAATCCTCTAGAATCGCATGGAAATCAGGCCTTTTTAATCGGTACATTTCGGACGGCAAAACCGCTTGAATAGACGCCGTCCTCAGCGCGGTTGTAATCAACGCCATTTCTACACTTAACAAGTGTGAGAAATAGAACCTCACAATCCACAAGCGGATGAATCACCTCCAAAGTATGCGCCGTCCACAAGAGAGACAACCCTCCTGCCGTCAACGAGGACATCCACCTTTCCAGTCAAGATAAAATACATGTCGTAAGCGTTGTCACCTATTTGAACATTAATCACCCCTCCGCGATAAGAAAACGAAGCATCACCTTGCTTGAGTACGAAGTCGCCTGGAATGAAATGCCGAGCATGCAGAGCCATGGCAATCCTTCCGAAAAATATTTCGTCTCTCCCGTCGTTTTCTGCGCGTTGCAGGAAGGGCACACGTTTGATTAGGTTCTGCGTGTTATGGAGCGTCACCTCCTGTCTCAGACGTCAGCTAGGAGCAAGACAAGCATATGGCCAACATTCAGCTCACCGCGCGCAACGAGTCATTCATATCCGTCAAGATAGAGTCTTCCTCGAAATACTTGCCGTGGTATTTGGTCTCGTAGAACTCGAGAAGCTTCGCCTCTGTTTCCTCGCTCAGGTTTTTCCACCGAATGTAGTCCTTCAGCTCCCCAATCTTTTGCGTGTACAGTCTTCCGGAGGGATTTATGGCCAGCGTGGCTGAAGAGATAGCTCCTAGAAAAATTGCATACTGAAGACAACATACAGTTGACGTTTCAGATCACACGACTGTATGATGATGTCACTCACGACAATGGCTCCAGTAATAATGAAGATTAGAGAGGCAACCTGCTCTCCTGAACTCCATGGACTAATTGCAATAATATTCACGTCAAGCAGAACAAAGTCACCTGAAAAAAAACTGTACTAAAAAGACTCACTTGAAAGAGGTAGGAAACATATTCCCAACAGCCTGAATTTCTAAACAAGTTAAACGCTTCCGAGTCTCGAACCAGAGCAAGACTGCACCTTATAAAAAACCCACGTGTACAATTCAAACAAGCTTGCACTGTCAAACAGTGGCCAGAAAACCCTCCACCCTTCAAACGCATACACCCGGCCTACACTGTACATCATACACGCGTTGAGGTGGATGAAAAAGAGCATGCCAACCACGATAGGCGCAATCTGCGATGCGCTCGCGCCCGCGCGCTCGTCCAGGAACCCCGCGAGCCCGCGCAGCGAGGGGCAGCGGGTGAAAGCGTGGCGCTGGGTCCAGAGGCGCAGGAGGCGGAGGTAGAGGAAGAAATTGCTGTAGGAAAGGGCGTGAAACATGGTTTCGAAGGGGATCTGACGAAGCACACCTCCTTTTAGTGCTGGGCAAGTGAGGTACCAAATAAAGAAATGAGAGAGAATGTACCAGCGTCAGGATGTGAATGAAGAGAGACTCATGCGTCCACGTGAGGAGCCAGTCAGGCAAAGTGGGTCGAACGCGCTCGTACTCAGCCAAGTTGTGGTTATTAGTAGCCGCGATGGGAACCAAAGGCGTGACACAAGAAACAGCCGTATCCACCGCAAACAAGACCGTCAAACAGGCGGATAACGCATGCATGTTGACAATATCATAGTCCGGGTTGAAGGCGGCCACGAACGGAATCGTATAGACGATGCCCAACATAGAGACACTCATGAAGAGATCCCATACATTGAAAAACAAGCTGCGGGGGTGAATACCGTTTACTATGAAGCTCACGTTGCCAATGTCCGTCTCGCGAAGAATCTTGGTTCCGACGCGGTGGCCTTTGTGGTCGTACGCGGGGATCAGACAAAAACGTGTAAACGAATCTAGCATGAGAATCTTTTCAAGGTAGGTTGAGGTTTTGCGCCTTTGCCTGCATGTCTCGGGTGGTGGTGGTCCATCCGATTTGATCGCAGGCTCTGAAATCTGAAAAGCTGGCTTCAAAGCCTCCACTTTCGTATCTTCATGGGAAGGTCTCGCGCTTAGACTGTAATTCAAGGCTGATCGCCCTTTCTGGGAAGTAGCAACACGTTGTATAGTTGATGTCGCCAATGATTCATCCGAAACTCTAACTTCTAAAGACGAAGAGGTCGAAAAAGCTTCTTCCACCACCATTTCAACTCCAGATATGGACGATTTACGAACAGAGGAGGACGGAATCGAGTCTTCGGAGGAAACCTGGATGGCAAACTTTTGTGAGTTCATTTGTGACCCTACTGACATTGTGCGTCGAGAATGGGTGTGACTGTTGGTATACTGCTTTGAGTTTGGTTCTGATTGGAGGAATGGGGGGAAATCGTAGTCAATCGAAGTCACGTGAATCTTGACAGACTTGACAGATTCCTTGGGGTGCAAAGAAGTTGTCGCTTGAGGAGATGCTGGTGTCAACACCCTGTCTGAGCCATCGTTGTTACTCTCAATTTTAGGTAATTTTTCAATTTTAGGGACGGACTGCAACTTGTAGGACGTGACACTTCGAAACAGAGCCGACCTCTTGCCAACCGATTTGATGGTAGGAGAAAAGACAAGTGCCGGCGATTCTTGAGAATCTACCACTTGTAGATAATCTTCTGCCGTTTCGCGAAGGCCATTGTCGCGGTTGTCGTACTTACTCCTCTGCGATGTGGAACGCGAGGCCGAGACAGAGGCGGGTCCAGGCACATTATTGTCCTCGCTTGTCAAGTCTCGCAAAATGTCTGACAGATGTGACTGCAGTCTTTTCACATCATCGATGGCAATCGCGAGGCGTTGTAACGGATTCATCGTGAGCAATGTTTCCGTCGATCCCTTCCTCTATTGTTTCAAGGAAAAAAATGTTTCCACGAACCCATAATTTTTGAATGAAAGGACGACAAACGCCTCGCTTTCGTTATAACACTTATTTTTTCATTCTTCTCCCTGGAGTCCTGCCAATGTCACGAATCATCGTAAATTTCTAAAGTGACGTGCTAATAGGAAGCTGCACACCTTGTATTTGTTGAGTGATTGTGAGGACAGCTTCAGGCACCTCCAAACTGCGCTTACTTCCTTTCGTCTCGACGTTTTCTCCTGGATGCACGGGGATTAGAGGCGAGCGAAAATCCAAAACCAAGGATACGCGAAGTACCTTGCTTGAGCACAAAGATACCCGGATTACACGACAAGCTGTCGCTATTCGAACAAGCTGGACTTCGTCTCGTCCATCTTTGGCATTGCGATGCAAGAAGGGCATCGTTCGAGTGGATCACTAGTGTTGCGAAGGATGTAAGACGCAGCTGTCAACATGGACCCCATAGTTCATCCGCTCGCTCATTCTACTACTGTTTTATGACTCAGGGTATGCTGTATTCCCAAATCGAACTTTTTATGAATTCAAAGACCACTCTCAACCAGGTTTCCAGTAATAATGTCAGTCTCCAGGCGTTTTCTTTAGTGTCATCAGCGCATTAGCGCGCTTGAATCCTTGAAAGCACCTTGCACAAATCCGGTCGGAAACCTGTTTCCAACGGATTTACATAGTGCACGCATTATGTACATTCAAACTAACTAATATACAAATATGGCTGCATCAATACTTGGTGCGTTTACCCTCCTATCATTCAGCAGAATTAGCTAAAATTTTGAGAACAACTTGCTACATCCTGGTCTGTGGAACTGCCTACATGCATCCGAAATTCTGAAGGAAATAAAGCTGAGGGAGTTGGATTCAGCCGTCGTCCAGATCGCGGAATAGGAGTGGAAACGCACGGAAAATGTTTGCACTTCACCGACTCGCAGCGGTGAGCGTCCCCGCCTCAACTGCCCAACTCTCTTCCGCATCCGGCGCAATGAGGGTGAAATACTTTCAGAAAGCCACGAAGTCTCGCCGCACGTCACCCGGAGGGCTGGAATCCATCACGGCAAAAACGCAAACTCGACACGTCTGGCGCCTACACGCAGCGATGAGAAAGATGATTTTGTCAACCTGTGCGGAGGCTCGATGTGGTCACAATTGGACTGTGAAGAGGCGCTGTTTGCTGCGACTGTTACCACGAGTCCCAACGAGATGGATCCTCATGCCTGGATCGGGTTAGACCCGGCGCGACGGCCTATATTCTGTCGTGAACTGAGCACTGTGCAACATCAGATATTTTCTGCAGCCCGAGTAGGAGTCGATGTGGACCACGCCGTCACAACATTGGAGCGATGCGAAAACGACCCGAATCGGGCAAACTCTCTCCTGCTTCTCTTCAACTCAATATCCGAGTACCCAGCATACTGATCCTGAAACTTGAACCCCATTCCCAACCATAATTTTAGAGATCCATCCATACTGCTCCCGTCGCACGCCTCGCCCAGGCCACTGCCGCCCCTTCTTCGAGCAAGGCGCCCCTCCTTAAGACCTTTGAGATTTACAGATGGAACCCAGACACCCCCGCTGTGCAGCCCAAGCTGCAGAAGTATCAGGTTGACTTGAACGCTTGTGGACCCATGGTCTTAGATGCCTTGATCAAGATAAAGAACGAAAGCGACAGCACACTCACGTTCCGTCGCTCTTGTCGTGAGGGTGAGTATGTTGCCGATTACTTTATTTGGAGGCGATGGCACTTTCCTTGTCTGCTTGTTCCACGCTAGGAAATGGAGGAGGCTCACGCGTGGAACCGTTTAAATACTAACGAACCTTTATGCAGGTATCTGCGGCTCCTGCGCTATGAACATAAACGGTGGAAATACTCTTGCATGCCTCTCGCGTATCGACCGTGACGTCGGAAAGAACGTCAAGGTCCACCCTTTGCCACACATGTACGTCGTCAAGGACTTGGTGCCAGGTATGTCATACTTTTTTTATATCTGCTCCTTGTTATGGATGCGTAATTCACCCCATGATAGACTTGACCCACTTCTACAAGCAATATAAGAGCATCGAGCCGTACCTGAAGCAAAAGACTCCACCCCCTCAGAAGGAGAATATTCAAAGCATCGAGGACCGCAAGAAGCTGGACGGCCTTTACGAGTGCATTCTCTGCGCCTGCTGCTCGACCAGTTGCATGTCTTATTGGTGGAACAGCGATGTCTATCTCGGCCCCGCCGTGTTGATGCAGGCGTATCGCTGGATGATTGACAGCCGTGACCACTTTGGGGCCGAGCGCAGACAGGCGTTGCAAGACCCGTTCAGCGTGTACCGGTGCCACACCATCATGAACTGCACGCGTACCTGCCCGAAGGGGCTTAACCCGGGCTTGGCGATTGCAGAGATCAAGAAACAGATGGCTTTGGAGGCTTAAGAGGACATCCATGCGCAGAGTAAGGTTTTTCTGAAAAGGCAGAAGTCCCTATATAGCCTAATTCATCTAAGTTGTTTCGTCGGTCTCTTACAGTTTGACGTTCAAGTTGGAAATAAAAACAATCGATTGTTGTAATCACCAAGCTCCATGCTGCCTTTAAGTCTGCTCAACGCGGGAAAAGGGAAGCCCATTCTTGTGGAGCTCAAGACTGGTAAAGCTTGGGTAAAACGTCAGAGATGACGTCCAACTGCGCACTGGGCTTACCTTCATCCTACAACCACAACGAACAGGGGTAACTTACAACGGCCATCTGCACACTCATGGCAAATAAACCGTTTATTCGTTCTGCACATGGTATTTGTTAATTTAATCTGGGCTCCCTCTTCATCATACTTGTCTACATCTGAAAGGGATCGGCTCTTCCTACATATTTACCACTAGTTGGTTCAGTGCGGCTGCCGATGAAACTGGATCATCCCTTGTGGTAAAGGCCAAGCCCGAACAATTTTTCTGGCTTGAATCATGGGAGGTTTAGAAATCGCGCACGTATATTTGACATATGTGTGGATTAGAGGGATTGCCGCTTTCGCGAAAGCAACCAGATTTTGCAGAAGTAGTTCACACTGAAAATAATGCGACATAACCCTTACGTTATTAGCTTCTCTAATGATTCGTAAGAGTGCTTTGTCAAACTCGTTGACTTTCTGCGTTGCACTTTCTGCACGGCGCACAAATGCGTTTTTTGCTTCACGCTTGATTTTTTCTGCCCTTCATTCCGGCAGCCTGCAAGTAAATGCATTTTCGTCGAAAAAGGAATTCCTAAATATTCGCTTGAATCTCTGCCGCACAGAAGTAGCGGAAGTCTGGTAAAGGCATAAATTGCTTCCAAGATTGGACCGCTCTTGTCGATGGCCCTATGTGCAACTTCAGCAGAAATATCCCAAACGCTCATCTTAAAAATTTGGTTGTAGGCGAATCCAAAACGAAAGTCTGTCGGAAGCTCGCACTTTGCTCGAAGGGTTTGCCAGAAGTTCCGAATCGCGCTGTATATTCGACGCGGATATGACTTCGTCATCTTTCCTATTCGACAACGGTATTTTCTCGCATTTAATTGCAAGCTATCAAGTGGCGTGTTTCAGTGATAATAATTCAACAGACACGTCCGTACAAACATATCGACCATTCACCACTTATCTTCCGCAAAATCTCACCACGATCCTTAGGAATTTCGACAGTTTTTAGCATATTAAGGGTATCGAAACTACGGGCAACTATTTTTGGACTAGGATTTTGCCCGAATTGTTAAAGGAGCGGGAGCGCGATTTACACCTTTACCTGCTGCGACCGTCGCGGCCGGCGGCACTGAATCCTCTTTGCATTCATCTGCTGACAATCTACTGACAATCTACGAGGCGCCCTCGATGCTTTGGTCGCCGTAGGAGAAGATTTTCAAAGCGTCTTTTTAGGATCCACAGACCACAGAGGGGAAGGCACCGTCAAATTTGAGTTCCTTTTAGAATAATGCCAATCTCGACCGACTTAAATTTTTTAATAAAAATAAGCCCGCACCAGTTAGATTCTCTCACTTACTTAAACCCAATCAATGTTGAACAATAGTATCCCAATGTGACAATCACTGCCCACGCAACAACACTGCCCAGTACCCCGACTTTGTAGAAGTCAGCAACACTGATGTACGGTACACCAACAGCGTCTTGTTGTGAAATGGCATTCATATTCGGGAAGGAGGAAACAGGAAGTCCCATGGCACCGGAGCAGACAAGAGCTGTTGTTATACAAATAGTGAGAACCGAAGCCAAAAAAATGGAGCGAGGGTATGCACCAATCATCATCACAAGCATGCGAGGTTGCGGGTCCATCATCTCGCTACCAATCTTGGCAACAACAGGCAGAATAATAAGCGCGCCGACTGTATGTGAGATAAAGCTTGTAATGACAAGAACGATGAGGGAGAAGAAGAACATGGTCATGTA
>MU614507.1:38349-110091 GCA_025201725.1 Chytriomyces sp. MP71 | reverse complement strand
ATACCACCCATCGCGAGCATGACAACTACGGCATTCTGTAAGTTGCGCAAATCAAAGAGTAAGGAAACTCACCATGCCACAACTGCTGATTCCAATCATCCTTACTCAACACCCCTGTTCCATAAAACGCGATGATTGGTAGCAGCGCAATCACGCCCATATCCCCAACTAGCCACTCAATCTTGCTTTCAATGCACCAAAGCATGATTGTGCTGAACGTTATGCCTAGGATATACCATTGTTTTGCCGTCAATGGCTCCATAGTCATAAATTGACTAATTGGTGGAAGCTGTTCGCCGCCCTCGCCTGCCGCAGTGCTTCCGCCTGTAACTGAGTTCGCAACGCCTTCTTCTACGCGTGCACGGTTCTCTTCTGCAACCGGGTTGGTGGGCCGATAGACCAGCAACAATAACACCCAGATGGCCAAATCAATCACAATGCAGACAGGGACGGCGACGGCAAACCACTCTAACCAGCTTGCACCCGGTTGCATTGCACCAATGGCGATGATGTTTTGCGGACTCGCGATGGGACTCGCCATACCACCCACATTGGCGGCAAGAGCGATACCCATGATTAGTGACTTAGCGTAAGGGCTATTGGTGGGGATGTTTCGAAGAATGGGCTGTAAAAATGTAAGTAAGCTCCTCAGCAAAGACAGGTTTCACAAAAACTCACACTTATCAAAGGAAAACACAAAGCAGGCGCTGCGACATTGCTGATCCACATACTGGCAAAAGTGCTTACAAACATATTCGCGAGAATTACAACTTTAGGGTCGCTTCCGGCTTTGTCGAGTACAACGCTCGCAAGCATCTTGGCAATGCCGTGCTTGCTCACTGCACTACCAAGACTGAAGCCACCCAAAAGTAGCATAATTACAGGACTAAACATGTCGGCGAAGACGCGTTTAGCTTGACCCTTAGCGTCGAGGCGTGGGTGACTGATTGTGCCATCGGGAAGGCTGACGGTGTCGCGCATGACGCGAAGGGTAACTACCAAGAAAGGGACCATTGCAGATGTGACAAAGAGAGGAACCACCTGAAAAGTTTGAATGAGTGCGTGTAACGAGCAAGACACGTGAAACCTACCTCACACGCCCACATACCACTCGCAAATACAAAGATTGCGAAGCAGTTTTGCTGCTCAGGTGTCTCAAAAATTTGCACCTGGACCAAAAAGGCGAGCAAGCCGATAAAGGCGAGAAACAGCGCTAACTGCATGGTGCAGAACCAAGGCAGATACACGTCCAGACACCCAAAACAGCAACCTTCAACCGCAAGCCTCCAAACTCCCCCTTCACCTTCCTCCTCTTCATCTTCTTTCCTACGCGCCTCCACGATGGACATGGTACGTCCACCTTGCTCCACCATGTCTTTCCACACGGTATTACGCTCAATCGTGATGCGCTGTCGCGTCTTACTCTCCAAATCTCCGCGGGCAGCACGCAAATCATTGTCGCACGCGATGCGCGCGTACAAGTCAACAACCTTGTCAATGAGCGTCTTCAAATCCGCCGCCTCCTCAGCACGGAAAGGATGCGATCCTTCGACTACACCCATGTATCGCGCCTTGAGCCTGAAGCCAGTCACCTTCTCGTACTTTTTGAGAATCTTGCTAAATCCACTGTGGTTCATAACAACATACTCCTGAAGCTCCTTCAACTCTGCATATAATTGAGCTGCTTGGGTACGGAATTGTGCGCGCTGGGTTTTGTTTATGGGTCGGTTCCAAAAGTTGTAGGCGATGCTGTTGGGGTGTCCAGACGCGGTGCTGATGATGCTGGCTGCGCCGCCGCCCCATCCGCTCGTCTCGCTGTCAGAGTTGCTGACCATGGAGCCAGACATACTGCGACGCGAGGACTTCCGGCGAGGCGTGGCGGCGTTAGCAGCTTGGGGCAAGTTTTGTAATGGGGCGCGAGGGCTTGGAGTGCTGGAGGAGGCTGAAGACATGCCGATTCCTGAGGGTCCAGCACCCATTGAAGGGGATGAATCGAATCCTTCCACAATGGCAATGTTGTCAACGAGGTCTTGAATCTTTTCCATGTTCTGAGCTTTCTTGGCCGCGTAGAAGCGCTCAATCTTTGCGAGTTGATCATCGAGAGGTTCGATGAAAAAAGTTTCCAGCGACGATGCTGTAGATGGCGTCGCTGGAATGACTGGGGAAACAGCTCCGACAATGGAAACAGGCGCGTCATCATCTGACGAATTGTTCAACAAAAGAGGGGTTCGCTCCGTCTCACGTCCTGAAGCGGAAGAGCTTGCATTAGTGGTGGAAAAGAGAGTGCGCTTGGGCGTGCGTAAGGCGGGTGCAAGGCGTGGCGAGTTAAGATTGGAGGTGAGCCTATTTGCCTTGACAAACAGATCTGGGTCTACGTTACGATAAGACGGAGGGAGAGTAATGATGCCCAACTTCGCCTTCTCGACCAGGTACAACCATTTCTTGAGGCTGAATTGGTTGGAGTGGGATGAGTGAGTGAATGGCTCTCGTCGGTCGCCCTTCTGGTTTTCGGGAAAAGTCCATCTCACCTGTCGTACGCAATATAGTCTGGAAGACCGTTTATGGGTGTTCGGGTGCGAAAGGGAAGCAAGTCTTGTCAGCCATTGTTCCACACGGCAATGGCAGGCGGGAAATACTTACGCTCGTACCAGTCTTGCCAGGCGTTGAGCTGGATTATCACTGAGAACTTCATGGCCCTTTCGTATGTTGGCCTCTGTTAGTCGGGGAGGCACCGTCTGGACGATGGTGGTTTGATTTTTGGATTCCCTTTCAATCCAAGATTAGTGTGATCACCTTCGGAGAATTGACAAGGCGCGTGCCATCAACCTTTCTGTACAAAGAACAATCCTGCTCGGAATCTAGCCATTGCGTCATAAATCTTGTAGTCAAAGGAGAGAATCCAGCAGAATCTACCCCGCCCGTGTCCCTGCATCATGGCGGTGGAATGCAAACCCTTGTCATCAACACAAAAATAATCAGGGTTTGGTTGCTGATATTCCATCTAAATAGTCTATATTACCATCTTCAATTTCGCATCAAGATTCTCATCTGTCCATCCTAAAAAACTTACAGAGGGAATGGAGGAATAAACCACATTTCCGAGCAAGGTAATCCTCAGCAAGCTAGAAACAAATGAAAATGCGGAATCTTTGGAGTCTAGGAGTCTGTTTCGACAGCACTTTCATCGTGATCGCCCTTTTCTCTTAACCAGAAATGTTGACCAAGTGCTCAAGAGCAGCCTGACCTTTCAAAAATCTCAGAAACTTGTTGCATCTGTAATTCCATTCTTGGTCGCTGTCAATCAAGATCATGCTGTTGTGGATGTACCTCTCCTGCCTGTGAGAACCATGCTGATACAGTGATTTCAATATTCACGCCGATGGTTCCCAACCTCAGCAACTCAAAATCATTCCTTTGCTGAGTATGAACAGGTCCGACCAGCTTTGAGAGATTGGTTAAGTAAATGGGTGAAAGATTACATGTTTATTCACGTTTTGACACTGGTAACCTCGAGTTTTACGAAACGAAATATCATGGCAAATACTTTATGGAAGATCAAGCATTGATAGAAATGAATGATTCTCTACGTTCAGTGGGTATTATCACGTTGGCATCGCTGTTAAATGACCACTCGTTCACACTTCGCAGGAAGTGTGCCGCAGAGCGCTTATGCTTGAACAGGAGATAACGCGGCCAAAATGTATTTCATTTTGACAGGGAAAGTCGATATCCTTGTGGATGGTTGGAGGATCGTCTCCCTCTTAGACGGAGCATACTTTGGAGGTGATTGGCGACTTTGTATGGCTATTTCTACTCCAGCCAGTTTACACCGACATATGTCTCAGAATTGGCATTCATCGCGAACGCGCTCAGAACGGCCTCCATCCAGGCCGTTCAGTCGTGTGAAATGTACCGCTTAACAAGGCAAGATTTTCACCGTATCCTTAAAGACTTTAGGGACATGAACGAGAGGATCGAAGCCCTGGTGGTAGACTGTTTGCAGGATACCAATGGAAAAGTTATAAGGTCACATATTTATACTAATCCCGATACGCCCACAACACACATTTAATGGTGCGAAATCACCTCAAGATATAATATGTGACCATCCCCACCCGTATTCGCGGGCGCGGAAATGGAGTGGAATGTTGTCAAAGTTGCCACTCAACTTCGGCCAGAATACGTTCACCCGCAAGTACAACCAATTGATGGTACAGGCATTGCTCTCCACAGGTCGAGACCACCGCTGATTTGTGGAACCTGGCTGCGCCAGCCAACAAAATTGTCTCACATTTAACCTCGCGAGGCCCGAGCCCCTCGCTGCTCACTCTCATTCGCAGCAAGAACTCACCGACTCCCCCTTCCCATCCTGTCGCATTGCACTGACTTCTGGCTACCAATACTGCAACGCGCTTCACTCCATCAACACATGCGAGCTCCGTAGCTAAACATACACTAAGCCCACCCGAACCACCACTCACTCAGAATGCGCATCCACGCTTTGGGGTTCCAATTCGAAAGTACTCTCTACATCCTGCCACCACAGATCGCTTTCCCCTCAATCTACCACGCTACGACGCCACCGATTCAGGAGGACTCCCCACGCGCCTACCACCTAATTTAGTGTGTTCCTATGTCGTGTCCCTTTTCTAAAGCCCTCACCTTTAATAGTTAGTTAGAGAATGACAGTCAGCCAGGAATATACACAGCTCTATTCACAATTCCACCAGGAGTAGAATAATTGTTACACGGGAAAGAAGGCGGCAGTGCGCATCAACCGATGTGAAAGCTGCGGAGGGTTCGCCACAAGCAGTGGCTCGTCTGCAACCAAATCCAACACGTCTTTCACTACCTCTGCCGCCTCTGCCGCCAGCTTCATGTATGCAGAGTTCTGCCCGATTTCATCCATAATGATAAAGACTGCGAGTAGCAAGTCCATTCCGATCGGCGACACCTCATACCATCGACCGGAGAAGAAGCTCTCAATTGCGGAGTCCCCAATCGCCTTCATTTCCACAGCCGTCCACTTATGTCCAAGCCTGAGCACGATCCGATTGAACGCTGCTGAAGACTTGCACTAATTGCAGGAGTGTTTCAGGGTCGACTGTTGGCTGGCGTTTCAAACTCCTCCTCACCTGGCCCCACAGCGCAACGACCCGCTTCTTCGAAATCTTGAGTGCGTCCACGATACCGCGTCGGTCGCATTCTTCCACAAACTCGGCGCTGTCGAACGCAGCCTGTTTTAGCAGAGGAAGGTGAGACCAAGCTTTCAACCATAAACCAGGACCCACCTTGTCCCCGAGCGAGTCCGAAACAAGGTCGGCCCACATGTCCATCTGCACTTTCACGCCTTGGTCCGTCGGCGTGTTCTTCTTGGATAGAACAAATTGGGTGTCCGCTCCGTTGTCCACGTTCTCCAGGGCTGGGCCCATGAGATACCGCACTCGGTGCGCCGTGAAAGTTGCCTTTGTACTGTTCTTGCCTTTGGAGAGAAAGAGCTGCGTGGTTTGCATTTGCAGCTATTTTTGTTACTTAAATTTCTGGGCGCGTTGTCAAACGAACAAGCAAAAAGGTTATTCGCATTTCATGACTGCAAGAATCTCGGTCTTAAAATGCATAACCCTGCTTCTTCTCCTCGAGCTCCTTCAATTTCTTGGCCATCTCACGCAGCCCGCCCCCGTCCGAGCTAGCCAACAAATCATCAATATACTCATCTGTTTCCTTCTCAAACTGTTCGTAATACTCTTTGGCGGCCTTTCGATCCTCCCGCCACATAGCCAACGCGGCAGGATCAGTTTGTAACTTCTCCTCCTGCTCCTTCTCCCACTCTAAGCCTCGCAACCTGCTCTGCATCCATCGCTCGTAAGCTTCCGGTTCCTCCGTGAGACGTTTACGGAAATCTGCCGCGTCTTTCTTGGCCTCGAGTTCACGCAGCGCCAATGCCTTTTTCACAGCCTCCTCCTTGTCGCGCCGGATCTTGGTTCGGGCGTCCACAACGAGGCGCCAGAGTTTGTTGTCTACGGCAGGTATTCGTTACTTACGGGCGAGACTGGTTTTGGGACAGAAAACAGGGTGACATACAAAACGCGCGAGCCACTTTAACGCTCACTCCGGGACACTTGCAGCACCGGTCAACAAAAGCAGCCTCGGGTAGCTTGAGAATCTGTTTCCCAGACTCGGCGGGACAAAGGATTTCGGGATCAATCGCGTCCGAGGCGTGCGATACCCAGGTTTTGAGTGTCGCGTTGCTCCAGGACGATGGGTCGTTGGAATCTTTTTCGGTTGAGACTGGAACTTGAACCTTGAGGGGGCTTATGTAACGAAGCGTATTGAGGGAGTGATTCGTGTCCAAAATGCTGGTTGGAAGCATGTTAGTCAAGGGCCGTGGGCGACTCGACGGGGGAGCCCACCTCGGATTCAGCGTGGCAATCACCACGGTTTTACAAGCCCGGTCACTGGCAAGCTCAAACGCAGCCTTCAAAAGAATGGTGAGCTTGGAGTTCCGATACGGAATGCTGTTATGATGTTTGGGGCAAATCAAAGTGAGCTGGTGTTGGCTACCAAACTGAGAGCAAAATACCCAACTGCACATGCTTGGTACTCAAGACCGCCAACGCGCGGTTCCGAATGCATTCTTTCAGGGTTGTGAGACTCTTGTTGATCTCAACGCTTTCGGCCATTCGCTCTTTGTCGTGCTGACGCGAATCCGAAGCACTTTCGCTACCAGCCAGATCGAGCAAGTAGAGGATTCCTTCATCCGCGTCCGGGTGGCGCAGATCCTTGATGCGGATGCGGCATACCGCGTGGGAGCGCGACGATGTGTCGTTCTTAGCAGTTCCAACGGTTTTCCTGTAAGCCGCGCCTTTTGAAATCAAGTCCATGAGCTGCTGGGAGTTAGTCACTTGCTGTTCCGTGACGCCTTTCACTTGAACGTGTCCCATCACATCTTCGAGGATCGTCAGTTCGGTGGGATAGTTTAATAAATCTGTTGGTTCAATTGGATTGAGCAAAGAAACATGGACGAAGCGCAAGCCTGATTTACCTGTTGCCTGGGTTCCAAGAATCTCAAAAAAGCTGGCAAGAAACTCAAAGTCGGCCGAGTCTGACACGGTCGCGGACTCGACTCCATCCTGCTTTACGCGGTAGTCCTTCGCAAACTGAAACAAGTCCCTTGCAATCAAGTTCTCGATGGCTGTGCGATGTGCGGTTAGCCATCATGGACTCATGAGCTTCTGACCCTTTCACCTGTCATCGTGAAGGTCTTGCCGCTCCCAGTCTGTCCACTAGCGAACAAGCTGCCAACGCCACCGCCAAGTGCAATGGGAATCAGGCTGCGAGCAGCGGCGGTGTAGACTTCCTCATTGCTGGCTTGCGCACTGAATGCGTGGTCGACGGGAAACTCATGCGTCTTCAGGCGCGGTGTGCCCTTTAACGAGTACTCAAGTTGGTGGAGGAATACTTTTGGGTCGATTGCAGATTCTGGAGATGTGGACACGGACGGGAAGAGGCCACGATCCGTTTCTTGGCGAAGGAGGGGTCGGGCACTGCGGCCGGGGATCAGCTGTCCAGTCTGGCTCGAGAAGGGGCCAGATTCAGCTCACCGAACACAAACGACCATATCGCGGTCGTCTTGCACCACGTCATTATCCCTGAAAGGTGCGGCGGCATCGTCCGACGTTGGTGCTAGTTTGACTTCCAGCTTGGCCATCTCCTTCTCCAGAAAGGGGCGCTGACTGAGGAGTTTCTCCTCTGCTGCAGTGAGTTCGGGCATGTGTGGCACTGGCTGGTTTTCAGACGACGGCCTTTTATAGCAGTCGGTGGGGGTGGAAGGAGGTCAGCACAAGCCTTGGATGACAAATGGTTCGAAGGATGTAACTTCGGTCGAATTTACCAGTTTCCACCCTCCACCGTTACTCCGTTTATTAATTCACATTCACATTTGGGGCATTCTGTATCAACCATGCTATAGCCTTTCCATCCACATCCGTTGCTTCTTGCAGTGCCTTCATACCCCATGAAATATGGAAACCAATGGGCGCCAAGCCAGCCGCCGCTGCCCTTCACTTCTCACTCTTCCTTAATCCGTCACGCACAAATGAGACACAGCCATTTGCAGCCCACCAAACAACGTGCTCCGCTTTATTGCCTCCAAAGCGACCACCGCAGCTCCGGTAGAATCTGTTGCCTCACCCTGTGCTGTCGCACAATAATCTTTGTTTTTGAAGAAATTACGGGCGCAGCCCGTTGTCAGCCGCACGTGAAATGCTCAAAAGGATCTTGATGGCAAGCTTCTGGTTAATCGGGTCCGTTGGAAACCAGTTCCGGGCTAAAACAGGGCTAACAAAAACCAAGCGAGTTTGGGTATGCGCATTGGGCGCGTTCGTGCATTGTCTGTTGGAACAGGGCCTTTGATTTTGCTTTCGGACTCCGTGGAACTGATATTGGTTTCATCAGGCTTCCCTCCCAGACAGAAGGGATGACGCACAATCTTTTCTGCGTGGACTTCCACGTCCCTCAACCGCACATTGGCCTTGCACTTGACACACTCAATCGCTCGACTCTCGCACACACTCTCATGCTCGCATAGGCCATCAAATCCTTCGCAGCAAGACTTTTGAGTCACACAAACACACAATCAGCCGTTCGGGACACCCCGCCCCGCGATGCCGCGCCACGTTTCGAAGCACCAACAAGAGCCCGAACTCGTACTGCACAGGCGCGTGTGCAACAGACTCGTGTTTTCGACCGTTTGCGATGCTGTTGCCAACATGTGGACAGGCGTCGTAATACCAGTGTCCTTCGAATTCGGACTTCTTGAAAACGAGGGCGTGGAGCCCCTTGTGCAGCAGCGTGTGAATGGTGAGGGGTTTTTCGAGCACAGAAGGCTTCATGCCAATGTACAAAATGGTACGTTTTGGCAGCAGTTGATGTATGTGGAATGGTCGGCTGGAGGGGGTTCGTGTATAAACAAATGTCGAGCTTTTCGGTGGATATCAATTGATAAATAGTGAAATTGGCTGCTGGTTTCGTCCCAGGACCGAGAGTTAAATGTAGGGGACGGTCTCTGGCTTGGAACGGTGCGTCGTGATAGATGTAGGGAACTATCCCCCAAAAGTATGAGCAAATCGTGCATATCCCACCTTGGCAACACTGAAGAGTTCTTAATACCAGATTTGGATATGCTCTTTTAAATACCACGCGTCTTTTGATATCCATTGAATGACACTAATCTAACCATAAGGTAACTGGGAAAGGTAATTCGGTATGGCTCAAGCCCTCTAGTGCAGACTCTTAAAAGGTATAAAACCCTTGTCTTGAGAAGTCATGCAACTTTGTGTCGTTTCCATAGCCTAGTCATTCAACTTCGCCGAGCACGAACTTTCCCTGCATCAGTGCACTGCCACAACGGGGGAGAGTTGGAATCACATAGTCAATGATTGCCCTTTTAAATGGGAGAGTGAAAGCAGGGATACCAGATCACGGCGGGTGATTTTGCTTTTAATCTTTTCGTGATATTCATCAGGGTTCCCTACGTGAATCTTGATGCTGCCGGTTCTCCTGGCACTGGCCTGGCTGGCGCCAATCGCCCTGGCTCAGCAGTATGTGCAGGCGAGCTTCTCGCTGGGTGACAGCAACGGCAACCCTGTCTACACTGTGCAGTTCTTCCGAGACCCTAGCACCGCGACAGTGTTCGTGAACGTGCAGGCCGCGGGGGCCCTGTGGACCGCCCTCGGCTTTGGCGGCAACGCCATGAACGGGGCAACTATGTTCGTGGGCTGGAGCAACGGGGGAACGGGTATCAGCATCTCGCAGCGCAGCTCGACAGGAATGTTCCTTCCGGCTGTGTCTGCCTCCAACGATGCCGCGCTGGCTGCCCCTCCCGCGGGCGTTCAGGCCCTCATCAGCCCCTTGTCTGGAGCCACGTTACTGTTCGGATTCACGCTGCCGGCAACCTACTTTGACCATAACAACCCCACTCCAATGATCTTCGCCATGAGTGCCTCCAATGGGCCTTCGGACCCTACAGACCCTTCCTCTGCGTTCGGTGTCCACGATCAGGGATACGCGGTCTCGCAATCCATCAAACTTGTGGATCCTCCTGCCGTGGCGGCCCCTGCATCCTCTCTTTCGCCTTCAGCTGCCTCGGCAGCCTCGCCACCCAAGGCATCCTCGACCGCCGCTCCAGGGGGCGCAAATACTCCAGTGAAACCATCCATATCATCTGGACCTACTCCATCGCCTTCAAACAGCACGTCCGCTGCCATGAGCGTTGGTGAGTCCACCTTTGGAATCTGTGTCGCCCTCCATCTCCACCTAATAACCCTAAATTGGGCAATCTTTGGCAACCCTCCCGTTCATCCTTCTCGACCAATAGTAACATGATGTACAAAATATAGGTGGCCCCTCTTGCAGTCCTGACAATTCCTTCTGCTTCACGGCCGTAGCAGACTCGACTGGTAATGTGGTCACCATCACCCTACAAACTGTCGGAGACGCGTGGGTTGCCATCGGCGTTGGATGTAGTACCATGGCCTGCGACAACATGTACATTGGATGGAATAACGCGGGAACCACCGTCCTGTCGCAACGCGGAGCCTCGGGCCACACCGTGCCAACACCCAACGGCAACTCGGACGCGGTCGTTGTCGCGACTGTATCCAGTGTTACACCGATGGTGGGGCAAAAGCTTGCAGTGTCATTTCAAATTCCGGCGAGCAAGATCAGTCTCACTAATGCTGTGCAGATAATGTATGCATTTGGACGTGGGACTTCACCCGGCGCCGACCCCAAGGCGACTAATTTGGTGCAGCATGGCGGCTCGGACCATGGAGTGTTGATGGTCAATATTGCGACAGGGCAGGCAACTGTCGTCTCGGACAATAAGCAAACACTGAAGCTCGTGAGTTTGTATTATTCGCAACGGTGGGAACTTATCAGGCATTCCTTAGGTGCATGGTTGTCTCATGTTTATTGCTTGGGGCATTCTGCCCTTCTTCACTGTTTTCATTGCTCGCTATTTGAAAGCCAAACTTGGGCACTGGTGGTACCTCCTGCATATCGGCATTGGAATCACCATCTTCGTCTTTACACTTGTTGCCCTCATCATTATTGAAGTTTCCATTCCGGGTCCTCTCAGTATCCGCTTCAACAGCAGTATTCACGCCTACCTCGGAGCCATCATCGCCATGGGCTTTCTCCCCCTGCAAATCATCCTCGGATACGTCTGCAACAAGCTCTTCAGCCCGAACCGCCTTAAAGTGCCATGGTGGGACCAAGCTCACTGGTGGCTCGGTCGCTTTACAATCCTTTTTGCCTGGATCGAGCAGTTCCTCGGTCTCTTGCAATACGGCAGCGGCGTCGTTATCATCGCGCTTTTTGTCGTCGGTATTCTCTGCGGCGTCGGCGTGATCATAGCTGGGCAGTACATGTTTGGTGGGCCGGTCCATCACATCAAGGGCGCCAAAGGGTTCGACGACGTGAAGGACGACGTTGAGCGCAAAGGCACGTATGAAAGGAGCAAGAAGATTGGTGGAAACGACGCTGGAACAATCCGGAGCAAACCGAGTTCGCGTGATGGACGCGGAAGCGATGACGACTTAGGTACGATGGAGAAGCTGGGGGCGTCCAAGAGTTCTCGGGCTGGCCCACCGCCGTCGCTTGAGAGTTTGACGAGGCCAGACCGGGCTGAAGTCAGACGTCATGGGAGCAAGAGTAGCGCGGGCAGCGGGGGGCGCGATATGAGCCCTGCGAGACGGGGTGGCAGCCCTCCTCACCGTAGAGGAGCTCCAGCAAGCCCGCTGAGTGGAGGGTCTATGAGTCCACGAGGCGGTCGCGACGAGGATCGTCGTGGACCGCGTAATGACGAAAGCCGGCCCGGACCGCGAGGTAGCCCTTCTGAACGGAGGAACGGTAGCCCTGAAGGCGGTCGCCGCCGCAATGGACCACCTGGCCGCTACAGCCCGCCCCGCGATGAGGATCGGCGCGCGGGTCCACCCCGCGATGGACCTCCTGGACGCAACAGCCCACCACGTGATGATGACAGCCGTGTTGGTCCGCGCCGGGACCATTCTCAGAGTAAACGCCAAGAAGGAGGCCCGCGTCGTGAACCCAGTCGTAACCGAGATGAAGAGCGGCCGGCGCGAAGGGGCGAATCCACCAAGGAGAGTCGGGACAACCGTGACCGAAGCCGTGGGCCCCCAAATAGGAGCAACACGGATCCGAGGCGTGGGGAACGTGATCGCGCGGCGCAAGGAGAACCGCCGCCACAGCGAGGCAATAGCCAACGCCGACGTGGGGATAGTCCATTGCGAGATGGACTGCGTACTGGAGGGTCCCCATCTAACCAGCGCAGTAATTCTCAACGCAGGCGATAAGTTTTTATTTTTATTTGGCATTTATCTGGGACATTTCCTTTTTTTTGCCGACTTGTTGATATCCCCTCTCCATTTCTCGGTATATATTATCCTTTCTCCGTTTCTGGTTGTAGAGAGCATTTTCAAGATTAGAATACATCTGAGCATTCTGCAACGTATTGTGTTGAAACCAGTTTGAGACTTCGGCCGCTGGTGCCGAGCTCCTGCCAGATGTCCTCAGTGGATGCGTTCCGGTCACTCCCTGTCTCACATTTGAGTTGCTTTCGATCATATTCCCAGCGAAATACACAGTTTTTGATGACGATTGTTAAGGTTTTCAACCTGAAACTTTTTTATGAATGACCATCTGGGACTCCAGCAAACACCCACACCATCGACGGCCACAACGGGTGACGCGTTTCTACTCCACTACCGATCTCGTCATTCTGGACAGTTTCTAGGCTCGGTGCCACTTTGGCCAAAATAGCCGTCAGATACTCGCGCAGATGCATACTTGGCAGGTACGAACACGCGCGTTTTTACTTAAACCGCGATAATATGAAACGACGCCTAAAGATCATCATTCCACCTCTCAATCACCAACTCTGCCAAGTTCATCTGCAGTCCGTGTCCGATCATCTCGAATGTCCGCACGGGAGCAGGAATGGCATTTTTGACCTCAAAGTTGGCTGAATCACTTGTTGAAGCCACAGAGATAGCCCAAGTCAGCGACACGATGATCAAAGTGGCAACAAACATAAGCATGAGAAGGCGATGCGGTCCATCCATTGCGTAGGCCAGCTTGGTTGGAATTGTTTGGGCTTGTTTATAACCTATTTGTCGCTGAGAATTGTTGAGGCAGGACCTCGCTCTTCTTGCGCGTTTCAATACGAATGAAATATGTTGCAATTTCCCTTCCCTACACAATACACATTTTATGATGAAACTGGACCCGCGAGCCTTCACATTGTTGGCGATCCTCTCAATCGCCACGGCCCTCACCTGCGTTGTGCTTTCTCTTCGTGAGTCAGCATTCAAGAATCCATCGTACGTACCAAGCTGTTTAGAGAGGTCTTTTTTGCCAACTCGCGTCCGCAGCCATCCATCCCACCCAATCCCGCCCCCGTCGCAGTTCGCGGACGATCCTCCAATTCCAGATCTATCGTATGATCAAGTTATATTTCTCGGCGATAGCTTGACGGATGTGCGTATTTGAGAGTCAGCCACGGGTATTGATGAGACTAATGAAACATTCAGCTTTTTAACCCACATGGAGGATGGTCTAATCTTCTCGCAAGAGACTATAGTCCGGCTATGGATGTTCATTTCCGGGCTCGTTCAGGCTTCAACTCTTTTTGGCTCAAGGCAGCCCTCCGCTCCTTCCTACACACTCTTGCTCCAGAGAAAGTGAAACTCGTCACGCTTTTAATTGGTACAAATGATTCCAAGGATCCCATTGATAATGGCAGTGTACCCGTGGACCTCTATTCGCGCTCCCTGCTCGAAATCCTCGACATTGTGCACGTGCTCCACCCGCAAGCCAAGATTCTGGTCATGACGCCTCCCCCCCTGAGCAAGGAGAGCGTTTGGGGTGTCTTTTCGTTCACGCGCGTGAAGGAGTATCGCGACGCATGCGCCGCCACAGTGTTTGAGCTGTTGAGGGACTCAGTGGGGTGGGCGAAGGGCACAGTTGCTCTGCTGGATTCGTGGGACGTGTTTATTCCAAACCAGGAGTACGATGAGGCACAGTTTCAGCTGTCGTCGCTCGACGAGTTATTTGTCGATGGCGTTCACTTTTCGCAACGAGGCAATGATATGTTTTATGAGGCCGTGAAAGCCAAAATTTTGGATGAGTGGCCACAGTTGGCGGCGGATCGCGTCTCGTGGAAGATTCCAATGCCCCACGAGGGGTTCGTGCGAGCGGAAATCGGGCGTGAGGCTGAAGCCTTGAAAATCATTGTTCCCGAAAATTCTTAGAAACGTGAATCCTGACCAACGTAGCCACGTGATTTAATTATATGACAACTAATGAAAATGAATTGAATTCTGAAATAAGCTTACAAGGTGTAAACAAAAATAGCCGAAACGGCAAACACCGCCACGCTGCCCAGCACTTGTGCTCTACGGCTTATCATTCGGACTTCCAGCGGGTACCGTCCCAGTTGCAGTCCCCTGTGCCGAACCACCAGACACAGCTGTAACGCAATCAGCTAGCCATTTCTCAGCGTTTGGCACAGGGCTGCTTCAGACTTAAAAACCTTTCCAGGCAACATCAAAATGCGCGAGCGTGGCGACCTTCACCCCATTCATGGACACGACCTCAATGGTCTTCTCGAAACGCAGACGAAGTCCTCCTCCAACCAGCTCCTGTCTGAGACGGGATTACCTGCTTAATCCATCGTGATATGAAGACTGCGAACATTCTCATTGACAACCAAAGCTGGGTCAAAGCCGGGTTAAAGTTCCGACTTCGGACTCGCCCGCCCACATCAAGAGCTTGCCAAACCCGAAGTGCACCAATATGGCCGTAGCAAGGTGATACCGACCGCCCAAATTGCTGCTAGATCAACAAGCTACCCCTGTGAGATTGACATGTGTGGAATCGGGTAACTGCAATTGTCCCTACGCTGACCTCAGTATTGACAGTTGCGGTTTAGGCGAAATCCTTCGTAAGGGCTCTGTTCTTGTTGAAAACGATGACCATGTCAACTCGACCGCATCTGGCGCCTTGCGGCACACCTACCACCGACACAATCTCTCTCAAAAGCTGGCCCACCTCACCGACTTCCCGGTAGGAGCAGTATCGTCTCCTTTGATCCACCATACCGATGTGGGATCCGTTCGTTCTTTGAGTGATTTATGCAGAACCGGTGATTATTGGAGCCGTTGACTTGATTGACGAACTGCTCGCATGCGATTCTCGCGTAGGCTGACAGCGGAGAAGGCGCTGCAGCATTACTATTTCAGAAACATAAAATACGCCATTACGCGACCGGTGACTTTCGAGTTGAGCTTTGCATTTCAAATTTGTTTCTTGAAAACGTCCTTTGTTTTTTAACGATTGACAAAGCTTCCTTATAAATGCAGCTTCGACTGCAAGTGGGAAAACAGCTATGACCTGGGCAGCCGTATGCCCCTCCAGAAGCAACAGGTCGAGAGTATTATTTCTTGTACGAAAGAACCCGCGCTCCGCCTCCAACAACGAAAACTACATGGTGATCAACCGGAAGCCTCCGTTGCCTCCAAGACCGACCAAGCATTGAGTTGAAGTATATTATATTGTTATAGTTCTCCCACCAGATTATGTGTCTTGGAAGGTACTCGTGACTCTCACTTTCACATGGCGCTCGACGAAATCTGAAATCGTCCAGTCGTTACAGCCATTCCATTCACTATTGTGAGTGCAGATTCGATGGGACTCACTTTGTCCTGAATATTAGTGTCTGGTTCACACAGAAGAATTTTCTGAAACCCTTTATTTTAACTTATACACAGCTGTTGATCCAGCGAACCACCTGTTGAAGCATTTCCATGTTGTAGAAACGCGCGATGTTGGCGAAGACTTTGAGTTTGCGCAAAAACTCTTCGCGAGTAAGCGTCGTCTTGTACATACCAGAACATTCGCATTGTCGATCCAAATTTCTTGCGCGAATGTTCTTGCACAGTTTGCATTTCTTAGTTGTTGGAATGAGTTTCAAGCGGAAATACCCCAGTCAAAAAACCATACTCACCAAATCCTGAAGCTGCCAAATCAGCAAGCGCTTGGACACTAAGTCGATGAGAGTTTGCTCGATGGAGCTGCGATCGTATTCTGTACCACATGCAGAGCAACGCCACTCACGTGGAGTAATTTTCACCGCTTGTTGCTTCAGTTGGGCCTCATTCCGCGTTCCTGCCGCCCAACGCTGCCCGTCCTCAATCTCATTCATCTCGTCTTCGTCCCTGTCATGGACGCCAAGGTTTTCAGTCTCGTCCTCATCACCTGCTTCCTCAGCCACATCTTCCTCCTCATCATGAGCAATTGGTAATAAGTCTCGATCACGAGTCAAATCCATATCTCGCGTGAGATTGCAATACTCGCAAATGACTTGCGGCAGGCGGAAAGGTTCGCAGGGATTAACAAACACTGCTTCCGGCGCAAACTCCTTCACACCCAACAAATTGAGTAAGTCGCGCTTTAAAACGCGCACATCACGTTCAATTGTCTTATCGAGCTCCAGAATGGCGATCAATGTTTTGACAAACTCGAGCGCCGGGTTACGGAACTCCAAGTGGGAGCCTGGCAAATCTGGGAAGAAGTGATCCGCCGGTAAGTTGGAATGCACGCGACGATCGAGAGTGTTGACTAGCGTCAACAGCTTGCGCTTCAGATGCTTTCCGATCAGCTCCCTCAGGAATGCTACCAAGTCAACCTCTGACGCCCCACTTTGTTCCATTCCTTCTATAACTCCCTCATTGCCAGCTTTACAGTCTCGCTTTTTAGCGCGTTGTGTGACCTTATGGCGATGTACTTCGTAGATATAGTGTCCCACAATTTGCTCAAACTCAGAATGTGTAACGGGTGGTAAATAGTCCATTACATTCCACTGCATGTCAAGCGTCATGGTTTCACCGTCAACAATTTCAGACACAAAAGTGCCATCCAAAAAATCTTGCGGTTTTTGACAAACAACCCCGCCATAGTTATGGTTGTCCATCCAAATCAAATGATCCCAAAACTGCCTGGCGGCGATATTGACATGCAGATATAGGGGCTTCTTGCAAATGGTTTCAATAATGTATCTTGCATAATGGATGGCCTGCTTCAACGACGTCTTGCATGTCGACAGGACAAGTTTTTCAAAGCTGCAGTACACGATCTCACTGCCAAGCTGTTTAAATTCCCCAACCAATTGCAAAAAAACTTTCCGCATAAGCCTATGAATCATATTGTACAAGGCCGGATCGTGCATTTTTGATGCATTACTTGTGAGCCAGCGGTACAAGTGCTCAAGCATCATCTCCGCCAAACGGTCATGACGGGACTCGAATTGATACTGCCATGCCTGGACCATCTCGCGCATGATCTTGAACGTGCGTGCATTGATATTCTTCTCGTCGGAAGTCGTAAGTGACGAAGTGGTGAGTTGGTGATCGGTCGACTTCTGCTGCTCCCTGCTTGCATTCTTCATTTGATCATCCACAAAGCTGGAGCCCGTCTCAAGTTCCGACGATCCATCCATTTCACTCATGTGAGGGGACTGCAAAACAGTGTTGAAAGCAAGGTTGAAGAGGTCAATTTCGACGCACACGTTTCCATATGTTCCAGGATGATTTACTTCTGGATTCACGAGCTCCGCCAACTCAAATTGGTTATCGTCTTGCTCGCGGCCACCCAAGTCAGGCTTTCCAGATGGCGAGTACCACAAAACCATATCTGATTTACACAGTCGACGGGCGAAAAACACATCCGCCAGAAAAAGCGGGTAGTCATTCTCAATATTTCCGATTGGGATATCTGAATATCTGGCCAGCTCAATCCGTTCATTCAAGAACGAGTTAATGTTCAAAAAGTGTGCCATCATTCGACGAGCAGCCAAAGATTGCCATCCTAAAGCAGGAAATACGTTATCCTTTCTGTGCGATTGAATGTTGATTACGGGGAAGTCTGACATGCGCACTAATCCAGCAACCTGAAGTTGTCGTATAGACCGAGGTGACTGAATAACGAGAATTGTCGGCCCGCGACGCTCGTTTTGATACTCATGTATACTGGCGTTAATTGCAGCAACAGATTCGGCTTCTGTGGAATGGACTGAAAAACTGGTTTTCATGGTGTCAGTGTACTCAAAAGCGATGCCTGCAGATTCTGTAGGAGATTTTTGGGACGATTGTCCCTGGGAAGTTCCAGATTGGTATTGTGTTGACAGTTGGTCCTCGCCGGACTCTCGTTCACCCCGTCTATCTGCGTAAACCCTGTCCAAATTCGGTACTGCTGCGCGATTTCTGGCCGCATCCACGAAAAAAACAGTTACTTTGTCGGCCGCAGACGAAAATAAGCCATAAATATGCTTCGATCCTGTTCCTGCATGGTACAGATACAAGACCTTGATATTTGAGCTTTTGAGGTATGGTAGATTCGAGAAACTCAAGTGCTTCAGTTCATCCAACTCAAAACCAGAGTCTAGGCCGCGCCCAGTTTGTACACGATCAGGAACTACAGTTGCAGCGCAACCCAGCTTCATCAAGGCACGAAACATGAGGGGCACCTGAGTCTCATAGACACCCTCAACATCGTGATGCGAGAACATCTTCGAAAAGACGTCGTTGTGGTCGTGGTAAAAGGTCTCGGACATGGTGAGCTCGTATAAGTTGAGTGTAATGTGCGAGCGCGGCAGCGACTTCTGCTTCCTCTCCATTCGGTAGCCGTTACGACGAGGATCAACATCGTCCGGCATGGGGACGCGGCTGTTGATGTAGAAGCTGCGAGGAACTTGAAGTTTCACACTGTACATGGACCCACCGATAAGTGTCCAGATGTTGAATTCGCCGCCTGTTTCCGAACCAACAATCTGCAAGATTTGCCACGGCTGACTCAAGATAGACTTGGTTTGCCGCTGGAAGAAACTTTCAGTGGACGAGATACCCTTACGAGGCGCGAGCGTGAAGCCGCCAGTGGCAGTAGTTGCACGCATTCGCCGCCACTTGATTTTCTGCCATTTTAGCCAGGCTCGATAGTTTTCAGACGGATCAGGCAAGATGTCGGGAATTACAATGCTATTGTCATTTGCTGCTGGTTGAGTCGCCAACAGTGACCGCCCGCGTTTCTTTGAATTCTTGTGAACAGTTGGAGTAACATTTCCGATATGATGCAGTCGAGTTCGGTTCGCGTCAATCACAATATCTTCCATGTCCTTCTCAGCTGCGCAACTCGGCTTTGGAACATTCTCAACATCGCTGCCATCCGATATCGCATCCAATTCCTCATCCACGCGTGCAGCAGCTTTTCCAAACATATCCGTGATTTTGCGTTGCTTAAAACGATCCTCTAAGACTGACACACGTTTATGCAGCCAATCCGGGTGCTTGATGCGCGGCACTGGGTTAGATACTCCTTGCATGGCCGCAGGAATGGTGATCAGTTTCTGAATTACAGATCCAAACCGCTCTAGGTAGTAATTCCAGTCAAGAATGTGCCGAATGTCAATGTCAACGAGACTTGAATCTTTCAGCCACTTGCGGAGATAATGGCGCTTGATGGAGTCCTCCGCTTGGAAAATGGCGAGAGGAACGGCGCGCTCGCTGACAGGAAGACCAATAGGTTTTTCACTGATGATGAACTTGCACGCGAGACCCTTGTCCTTCACCATTGCGTCTCCAAGAAACTCAGCGAGACGCTTGGCAGTACTAATGGACGTTGACTTTTGTGCACCATAGTCTTCCAGAGATTTGCTCATACTGCGGTTTTCAGAGATGAGTTCAAAAACTTCATCGTCTGGCAAATCTGCGCCCTTGCTGTACAGAACGTCTAGCCATTGATTCGCGACACCAGCGACAGCGGAATAGCACTCATCCAGGGTCGTTCCCTCCAAAAACACCTTGAAAAGGGCGGTTTGAAAAATCTTGATCAACTTGAGCTCACCGCGTCTCTTAACTTCAAACCCTTTCAACTCCGCCAAAGTCCCATCGTCATTAAAAACGGCATATCGCTTCTTGAGAAGTTTGTCCTCCTCTGTTGAACTGGGGAGAATCATGGCTTTGTAAGGGCCATCCACCTCGAAGAAAATGGAATTTTCACTCTTGGTGGAATACTCCCGTGGTCTACCAATAGCAACACCCTCTGGATCCTTCAAGTCCTGGTACTGATGATTTGTAAACTCAGCGTGCACTAGATGATTCAGCATCACGCATGGGTACGAGATGAATGCAGATTTGCCATTTGCGAGCTTGAAAGAGAAGTTTTCGGGGAATGATTTTGGCAAAATGAGCCAGATACCGTCCGTATCGAGTTCGAGCGGTCTGCCTAACCTTTCTACCCGAGATCGCGCGAGCTGAATGATGCTGGAGCCAGTGAGACACACTATGCCCGCCATTTCCATGCTGAACCAGCGAGCACCTTTTCTCATGACGTAGCCATAGAACGAATTCAAACTGCGTTTCAATTTAGAACGAATCCACTTTTTAGCCAGCTCGTATCAGGCAGTACTCACATACACTTGTGGGCCAGCTGCAAAGAATCGTACACAACTGTCATCTTTTTGGCCTCGTCCACCGCAGCCAAGTCGCCCTCTGCAGCTGCATCGTCAACCTTTTTCTTCCATGTCTTCAACATGCCCTTGTAGGTGTACCGTCGGTCACGAAAATTACGGACAGTATCAACGTAGAATGGGTTTTCGCGCTGGCAGACAATGCTCTCCTTGTCAATCACCTTGTTCTCGAACTTCTTAGCGTAAATTTTTTTGCTATATTCTGAAAAAGCAGCTTGTGAACACAGACAGTCGCACGACCTTCACTGCGATGTACTCACCCTCTACACGTTTTTTGATGTAAGACTCTTGCTCAACTGGTCTCAAATCATGGAAGCTTCGACTGGGCCCTCCATACGGGTTGGGGAACATCTCCCGCTCCAGCTGATTCTTAATCATGTTGTATTCGCTCCGTTTCGCCGGATAGTATTCTCCACGCCAAGACCATACCATACGCCTTTGACAGGTGCTCTCAGGTCCTTCGTTGAAGTCACAAGCAGCGCAATCATTTTCAGTCACAATCGCGTCTGGCTGTAACCGATTCGTCAGAATAATGTTGGGATACATGGCCGCAACGTCCAAGTGGTAAATGAGCGGCAGGCGCATCTTGTTGGGTTCATCGCGGAGATCCATAAGGGCGCGAACGATTTTCTCGCGAACCTTGAAGGCTGACGTCAGCGACACCGACTTTTTGATGCACCAAACTCACCTCCTCATAATTTGAGACATCTTCTATACGCAACCCATGTTCCTTTACAACACTAAACTCAAGTGCCTGGTCAATCTCATCAATCAACTGTTGATACGCGGCTGGATCCAGCCGAAACTGAGTCTCAAGGTCGCTCCGAAACACGCCCGCCTCCAAGGCCTCTACGTGTCCACCAACATATGTTTCGCTTTCGAGGAGATGTCCTTCAAAAAGCTTTCCCGTTTTGTCCACGTGTTTGTTGGGCATCAGGACGTTGGCTTTGAAGGCTTCAACCTAAATTGAGATGCTGGATGAGAGACAGCCCAAATGTGGAAGAACTGATGCGCTCTAGTACCATCAATAGTGTCTCGCAGAGTGTTCCTGACCCACGTCGCAATACATCGTCCGGGCTCATCGGGATGATATTGCAGAGCGAAAAAATGAATGGATGTACATATTTCATGTAGAGATAATAAGTTGCGACAGCATCGGATACCGAATACTGTGCCAGAGTCTGTGGCTGCTCCAATGCGAACCTAATCTGCACACTGAGTTTTCTGGGCATCAACCGACGGACCAAACCTCGTCATATCCTCGGGATCCAGTTCCAACGGATTGTACCCGAGTTTATAAGTTGTAACGGCCTATTCAAGATTACGTTAATTCCAAATCTTCAGGAATTGGAAGACACACCTTCAGACCCTGACTACCCTGAGGCAAGTACGAGTCCCGCTTCACCCAACAAAACGCATCCATATGTATCGCATGCGCGGCCTTGTATTCGCCATTTACGTCTTTCGCGAACCCTATTTCCTGTTATCACCATAACTTAAGCCCCAATTCACATCTGCTACCATAACAAATACAGCAAACCTTTTTCAAATCCATTTCATGCACCTTCGCCCTCGCCTCTACAAATGGCCAATCAAAGAAATCGCCATTGTAAGTCACGAGAACAGTTGGCCGCGCCTCACGGATGTGCTCAAAGAAGCGCACCAGCACCGCGCACTCGTCCACCTCGTTGAAAATCGTGAACGGTCCTTCATACTCCGGCTTCGGCGTATATTCAAAATCCTCAATGTCCTGACTCACAAGCGCACGGTTCGTGATGAGGAACCCCTGTAACAAGCGTTTAACTAGGATATGACCTCATAGAGCAGAATAGCAGTTTACTTTACCTGTCCGTCAATCATGTAACTGATCATCATAATACTGTCGATGGCCGCATCAGGGAACTTAAGCGGGAGCTTCGTCGTTTCAATATCGAAAGCGAGAACGACGGGCTCTGCACGCTTGACCTTGTCCTTGCGCTCCTCAATGCTGATGCGGCCGAGACCACTTGCGCGAACTTCATACCAGAGTCCCACGCGAAAGTCTACGTAGAATGTGATTAACGGGACTCGATACTGGGCGAGGTATTTACCGCAATCTATGGCGGTTCTGACGTAATACATAACGTCATATTCGCGGATATCGATAATATATTCCGCGGCTTCGCGTGCGTTGGCTTTTTTGGCAAGTCGGCGGTCAGAGTCCAAGTTCATTCTGTTGGAGAGGAACACGTCAACCACCACGCTGCCCAACAGCACAAAAAAGCGGCTGAACTCATTGATATCCTCGTAAGTGGTCTCTGAGTTTAATTTGGTCCGGTTGCGGGCTACGATAGGAAGCATCGACTTCCGTACGCTCAGAAGGTGTTGCATGTTGAAGAAGGAAAGCTTGAGAACTGTCTGAGTCTTGCCAGACAAATGATTCGGCTGTTTTCAGGTTGTATGGAATGAGAAGACGCGTAAACTGGGGCAAGGCACTCACAAGCTTCAGGTCTTCTTTGTGGTGAACTGAAATAGAGCTCAAGAGGCCTTCAAACGAGCGACGAATGTAATCCTCCACGTCAGGCTGCGTTCCAGGCTGAAGGGATCACATTAGGAATAAAGGACAGGGAGAAAGCATGTAACGAGGACGTACCTTGCATACAATGAAAAAGTATGGTTCATAAAGAATAGTGACTTTAAAGTAAGCGCCGTCTTCCTCGAGAAAATAACAATCGACTGCGGAGTGGCCAGTGGAGCATTCAGAGGAGCGAGCGAGGGTCTGAATGTCAATTTGTGAGAAGGAGTTTTTGCAGAGGGACATGACCTACCGGAACTATATTAACGAGCCAGCCCAGCTTAGGAGGTCCTTCATTGAAACGATTGAATCCCATCTTTGCGTCCATGTCGTCCTGGGTCTGGACCCACTCAAACTTGAGATTGGTGTCGACAGAGGAGTCGAAGCCGAGCGCGGCCTCAATCTCAGTGCTTGTTTTGCTTGTATTCTTATTACTATTGTTATTACTGGTAAAACTGCTGTCGGTATTTGTTGCGCTGAATCCGCCGGTGGCCGTGGATGAAGGTCTGAAGTGTCCAGTTGGTACCTCAAACCCGGCACCTGCAAATCCGACTCACGCTTGGCGTCCGTGCAACCATGCCGCACTTCGCGACCCGCCGCCTCCACGTTGGAATGTGGTTGTCCGTGCGTTGGCGCCTGCTCCCCACTTGCTCTGCATGCCTTCTGTCCACACAAAAATGCTTGGGTTTCGGACGAAATGTCACATTCCCTTCTCTCTCCCTTTATCATCATTTTGCTGGCTTACTCGACATTTCTCTAGTCTAACGTCTAGGGTACAAGATTTACGTTACTATGGGTGTGCGTGTGTTCTTAGTACCTTGAAATTTCTGTAGTTGTGGATAATGAGCAAGCAGATTTGGAGCTTTGGTCATGGCAAAATAAGAAAGGGAAAAAAAATTTGTTGGGAAGAAAATAACGTATGCCGAAATATTCGAACTGGTTCATGTCCCTGATCCCATCTTGATTCCTCATGATTTCTCAAATTTTTTTGTACGCTAATTATTTTTGGAGGAGCGTTGTACAGTTTTGTATGATCGGTGCGTTTCCTCTTGCCCGCTGTATATGGGAGTAAAGCCCTGTTGCAAGTAAGTATGATTTGTGTACCCGCCTTTCTATTTTGGGAAAAGGAAGAAGGAGTTAAAGTAAGGAAAGTGATCATAGGTATCCAAATACCACTTACAAGGCTTAATAGGTTATTAGGGTATGACTGTGAATTGGAAAGGCTGTCAACATGTGGTTGGTCATTTTCATGGCATTTGAAGCATTCGTGGCCGATTGATTCATCGTGATATGTTCCAGAGGTGCATCACCAAATATGTCATTATTGTAAGTTTTGATTTTGACATTGTTCAGCCATTATTCTTAACTATTTAACTTTTTTGATCTTCGTCTCATTGTTGGGATCTAAAGTTGCTGTTACTTGATGCCAATCGTTCACATCAATTTCCATTTCGCAAAGTTGGACGTTGTTCAGAGCAACGTGATTCTGCAAACGGTGGAATGCCTTCCACTATCGGCTGACGTAAAATCACCTGTAGGGGAATAAATCATGCGGCATCCATGAACATGGAAATTTGCTGTAATTGAAAACTATGACTCAACGACCGCAAGATAAGGTTGCCATCCCGTTGCTTTCTCTTGGATCCTGTTTCTGACCACTGATTATAATTGCAGAAACCGACTGCATTTCAGTCCGTTACGGCGGGCATGATAGCTGGCGCCATCGAGGCGACTATCACATATCCCACCGAGTTTGTCAAGACGCAGCTACAACTGCAAGGTAAACTGAGCAAGGTGCAGTTGGCAGAAGGCGCCGCAGGTGTTGCCAGGAAGGTTCGTCTCGCCCGAATTCCTTATCATCAGTTGGGGCCTCCTCCAACTCGGTCATCACGTACTAGCAATTTTCCGGCCCGCTCGATGTGGTCAAAGTAACTGTGCGAGAGCACGGCGTTCTAGGTCTGTATCGTGGCCTCAGCGCGCTTGTGATTGGCACCGCCAGCAAGGCTGGTGTACGGTTCCTCGTGTTTGACCAAATCAAAGCGGCCCTCGAGGATAAGAACGGAAAAGTCACGGGCTGGCGTATGATGCTTGCAGGACTCGGTGCAGGTGTCATGGTGAGGCCTCTGCTTTCGAATGGCCTTGTGCCGGGACTGAAGCATTCGCGCAGGAAGCCATTATCGCGGTTACGCCAACAGAAACCATTAAGTGAGTCATTGCAGAGTTGGTCATGGATATAGAGACGATAATATTCAATGCTGCTCCTGTCAGAACGAAACTCATTCAAGACCAAAACAACTCAAACCCACGCTTCAAAGGCCTTCTCCATGGCACTCGCATTATCATAGCAGAACAGGGAATCGCGGGAATTTACCAAGGAGTCACGACCGTCATTGCGCGTCAGGGAGCAAACAGCGCGGTGCGGCTGGCAGCGTATGGCATGATGCGCGAGCGTGCGACAGATTATTACGAAGTGAAGGGGGTAGCAAGTGTTCCAGCGTATGCCACGTTTGGTATTGGTGCGGTAGCGGGGGTAATTACGGTGTACACCACCATGCCACTGGATGTTTTGAAGGTAACAGCGCGTCTTTTTATTACTGCTGACAGATTGAAAGTAGTAAGTAACCAATTCAATTCTCTAGACCAAAATGCAAGCCGTAGACGCGCGTCAGCGTTACAAAAATAGTGCTGACTGTGCTGTGAAGACTTTTAAGGAGGAGGGAGTGTTTGCATTTTGGAAGGGTGCTACTCCTCGCTTGGGAAGGTTGATCTTTTCTGGTGGAATTGTCTTTACTTGCTATGAGGAGGTGTTGCGGTTATACAGAAAGTTTGAATGACGGATAAGCTTTCCTTAAGTTATCATCCAGTTCATCCTACTCTTTTCACTCTCGTGATTAAATGCCCATTCTTCCATCTGACTGGGACGGGAACTGGGGCTTCACCACAGGCGGCAAGTGTTCTTGATGGGAGGGATAAGTGAGCATCTTGGGGCTTCATGCAAAAACATGCATAAAATCATGTAAAGTTGCCACAGCCTTTTTATTGCAACAGAAGTCATGAACTTTCGAAGGTTCATCGTTAACTTGCAACAGACAATCGCTCTGCCAAGAATTCAAATACTTTATCGATTGCAAGCACAGTGGTTTGATCATGCTGGTCAGTTCCTGTTTTGTTTTTTTGATCATACTTGTTGGCTAACTTCCCCGCCTAACTTAGGATACACACACCTGCAGAACGTAGCTCAACTCCCGAAAAATCCAGTCCGTCCCCAGTACCCAAGGGACTTTCGCTCCGAATCCAATTCACGGCCAAATGCGCGAGTTCGCTGATGCCAGACTTTTTGGAACCGCCGAATGGATAACCTGTCCTATGCACGCTGTCCGTCAACGCAATAGCAATCAGCTTCTTGCTTTTGATTTCATCAGATCGAGTGTCTGTGAGGGTCTGCATACACACGCCACCATATGAGTGAGCCACAGCCAAGACGTGGTTGGTAGTGGATGGAAGGACCAAATGCTGCCAAACGTAGTCGACGTGTTCTTCGGGAGTCTCGTTTCCACGGATGGGAACGTTGTCCACATGGTTCTGATTGGAGTTCAATACGAGCACATTGTATCCAGCCTCGTGCGCGCGGTGAATATAGGTCAGCATGGAACCCTTAGAAACGGATTCATTGATAATAATTTTCCGTCTGAAGGGTTCGGGTGGTCAGGGGAAGAGGTGCGGCAGAGTGTTGGTGACGAACACTCACGCCCACTGTCCCACGTCAATTGATATCCCTGGGACCAGCAAGAGCAGTGGTTTGTCACTGGTAAGCGCGTCCTGGCTATATTCATGTTGGTTAGGGCTCGAACAACCCGGAATGTGATGCAATGCGGATTCAACCTGTGATACACGGTGGAGGTGGGCTCGGACCCGCTCACATCGACAGGCACCCGCGCTGCAACAAGGCCGCACTCGCGCTGCATGCGCTCCACAATCAAATTGGTCATGGCAGCTGGCGTTGAAGAAACACAGTCAGCCTTCCCCTCCCTTTGAAACTTACGGCTCACCGCCAATGGCTTCGTAGTGCCGCTGGTTCTGCGCATGGCTGCCAAACACATTGAACTCGTACGCATTGCCGTCCAGCTTCACAAGGCGGTCGTTGGCCACTTTATATCCTAGAATGTGGAGCTGCTCTGTGGCCATTTTGGGAGAGCGAAGTGCTGTGGGATTGTTGCTCATGCTGCGTGCAAAAGCCCAGCTTATAGTTTGAGACAGGCGCCCAGTTATCATGCAGGCCTCAGTGAGAGTCAAAGTCAAATATGGGCCTTTGCCACCTTATTCCATCATAGTGTAAGAAAGATGAAATAGAAGAACGAGCGGAGGATAGAAAGCAATTCAAGCACGAAGGTCAATATGCTCCAAGAGGTCGTTACTCAGGTTGCGCCTCTCCTCCATTCCTCAAGGAGTTCATGCGTGGCAGTGCAATTCATGGGGTCATTCACGAAATTGAACTTACGATACACACAAGAGACGATGTCCATTTGACGAGGAACGACGTGGTCTGGTGGACTCATACTGGCGTTTCACAGCGCAGTCGATTCCGTCATTAACAACTCCAGGTCAAAGTAATTCTTGAAATTGAGAACACGCTGACTTTTGGGAATGTATAGATGAAAAGTCCAAATGGGAATCTCACTTTGATTCTCAGAACGTTTCGACTTCGTCATTGGTGAATACATTTGGAAAGGTAGCAGAGGGCGCAAGTGTGCTGCATTGCTGCAGAATATCCCTGCTTAGATACACCACATGAAACAAGCAATTCATGGATTTAGATGAGCGTTGATTGGTTTTCGTTGTGTGCCGAAAGACCAACGTGGACAGCCGTACACGCGGTTACAAGGCGCGTCGCTTTCGTATAGAGCCCGAACACTTCCAATATCTACCAGTTTGGTGGAGAGCAAGTCTCTGGCGCTCAGTTGGGTCCACTCGACACGAACGGCGACGGGACGATAGACAACAATTACGGTCCGTACATGCCATATTGGCCCGGCGCCTAATATACGTTGATTGGTAAATATACATCCGATTTCGGCGCATCGCGCGCCATTGTTCTAATACGTACAAATAAGGTGGGCATGTCCGGAAAGGCGACGGGAACCCCTCCGCATGATAACACCCTCCCTCCCTCTTACTGACTACTGGACTCTACTTGTGGAAGGCGGTGCCAAATTTGGTGGAAAAAGACCTATCCTTTCTACACGACCTAGGCCAAGGGCAAGAAAATTCCACTTTCTGTCGGAGACCGGTTCCGCATTCGCAATCTCGCAGCAGGGCACAGCCGGAACATTGCCAACCGGTGTGGGCTAATGGAAGATCGAGTAAACCTTTTGGTAACGCTACCTCAACCCAACTTTGCGTTGCCAGGGGGGAAAAGATGTTTATCAACTTTGAGTACGAGAAACTGAATGGTGAGCTACGATGCTCATACCCGGACTTGCGGTTCTAAACCCAACCTAAAACAGAGGACCCGGCTGTGCCCTTGCAGAACTTTGTCACTCGCGACTACCGCGTCACCAATACTCCCGCCGTCCTCGCCGCCTACCAGAGCCACATTACTGGTCCTAGCAACGTCCAGGAATGGTCCTAGACGTTCGTAGCCGGGCTTGACCCCCTCACGATTGGCGGCGGAACCAGTGACACAGTGTCCACGCCAAACAAACGAAACCGCCGTTACATCTACAGCAACGAGCGGAAGCACCGCGGCTCCTGTCTCTAAGATAACTGGAACTATAAACCCCAAAAGTGCGGCGGCACACGTGATTGCTGCAGGATCCGCTGCGATTGTTGCAGCTTTGTCGATGTTTATTCCATAACACACACATTTATGCAATTCCATTCATTATTCAGGACGCAATAAACTCTCGCTCTTTCGCTGGGTCATTTGTTCACGAAAATAACATGTTTATTGTATGTTCCAAGATTGAAAGTCCCATCAACAGAAGCACGACGGTTACCTCCATCTCTCCCGTGTGACAAACCCAAACTCATCCACAATAAAGTCCTCATCAGCAGCGTCATGATCAAACACAATTCCCGCCAAGCGGTCTTCGACCGCTTCCGTATCCGCATTTGCTGGAGCCAGACCAGCGCCGTCTAGCACGACAGGATTATTTCCTGCCACATCTGGCGGAAGACGTGCTCCGCCCGCACCCGCGCCCGCATCTTCCTCCTCCTCAAACTCAAACGGATCGGGCGCCTCATTCAGGGCTCCTTCAAACAACTTCCCATAACATGGCGACGCACGCGTGTTAAAGTGCTTGTAAGGATCCTCTTTGCGCAGCCTCTCTCCGCACAGGAAGCAAAAGTGCGTCCCGCACGTCTTGCAGGTCATGTGCGCGCAGCCCTCGCTGCGCTGGACCATGACGCGGCAGTGCGGGCAAGCTTGCGCGTTAGCGGAGAGCCAGGCAGCGTTCTGGGCGTCTTCTTCGAGTTCGCGAATGGCGCGTTCGAGCGTCTTTTTGCCATATTTGGTTTCCATGGTGCGCTTGTGCTGGTCATCAGCGGTTTTGTATTCTTCAGCAACAAGGGTGAGGTGGCGAATTTGGCAGTAGGAGGCGTAGCCGTGCCAAGTGCGGTTACAGAAGAAACAAAAGGCGTATCTGTTTGGTGTTGCAAAAGGTGAGCTAGGACTCGATCACAACGCCGTCCCGAACTGAAATAGAAGTCCCTACTTGCAGGAGGGGCAAATGCACAGCTTCTCTTCTTCAGGATCTTTGAGTGTCGGAGCTTGGCAGGTTGTTCGGGGGCAATAGGTCAAGTTGGGCTGTTGCAACATGTTGTGCAAGTGCAACAACTCTTCGTACTTGCGCAAAAGCTCGGGAGGTAAGATAGCGGCCAAAGATTGTGGCGGCAACGGTTGCGGCTTCTCTGTGTCGGCTTCCTTTTTGCAAGACGGGCTGGGACAGGTAACTTGCGCCGCCTGCTTTTCATGGATGTGTATGGAAAAGTATTCCAATAGACAGGCCTTGCAGTATGTGTGCGAGCAGGAGGTGAACCTGAAGCTGGCAGCACCCGATTTGGTATCGAGACAAATCCCGCATGATATCGAGCTCGTGTCAAACTTCCTCTGCTCCATTTCCTTGTCAAATGCAATCACAGCATCCAAGGCCTCTGCGGATTGTAGAATCAGTGTGTTCTCGGAGCTCAAGAGGGGGGCGAGGCCTTCCGACGAGATCATGGACGCCACGTCAAACAGCACCATGGAACCGATACTCAAAGTTTCACTGCAGAAACGATCCAACTTTCTCCTCAGAATGGCAATCTGATCGATGCCGAGCCAGGTCGCAGACAGCGTGAATTTGGGGAGTCGGTAGCTAGGGTATCTTTGCGGGAGTGAAAACAGAAGAGAAACGGGCGGCAGTTGGGACACAATCAGGCTGGATCCAGT
Source organism: Chytriomyces sp. MP71 (assembly GCA_025201725.1). Taxonomy (NCBI): domain Eukaryota; kingdom Fungi; phylum Chytridiomycota; class Chytridiomycetes; order Chytridiales; family Chytriomycetaceae; genus Chytriomyces; species Chytriomyces sp. MP71. The sequence continues at coordinate 79,509 of MU614507.1, read as the reverse complement.
GGGTATAGCTACGTTGATGGTGTCAGATTCAGGGACCAGCGTGACCAGGATGCGCCCAAACGTGGGCGAGGTTCCGCTGCCCAGTGAATACGAGAACACGCCATCCTCGTCTCCGTAGATAGCTTCAAGGGTTGAGAGTTCCTCCTCCTGCTCGGCAAGGTTCGCGGCGTTGTCATCTGGCTCTTCGACGCTGGACATCACTTTCCTCTCGGGTCACCTTGAAATTTGATGTACACTGCTGCCACGCGTGGCGAAGTCACAGCAGCTGCCTTCTCGGTTAATAATCAGTGATTTTAATTTGGCCAAGTTTTCAGGAATAAACATTCTCTCGTTGGGTCATAAGAAGCAAAAAGGTTACAATGATTTGATGTTTGAGTGTAAAATCTAGGCTGGTTAATCTGTCGTTACTCTAGACGCCTGACTCAGTTCGCCTGGGGGGTTGCAAGTGTTCTGGAAGAGATTGGAAAGCATCTTTGGGCCTCGTGCAGTGAGGGCATGAGATCGTGTTAACTTACCACTGAATGGCCGGTATTCATGGCAGGAACCCAGTTAGACGCCATCTAACCTAAATTTAGCGTTGAGATGGAGAAAACTACTGTTTGGAAAAGGCAGGCAGTAGCAGGTAAGTGTAATAACGTCGGATTACACGGTGGCATAGCAGAGAAGGCGATTCAGCATCCGCGGATAACAGTGAGGAGTTCCATGAGGAAAAAGTATACACGCGATAATCTACGATGTCAAAAGCTTAGTATTCGCAGACGAGGCCGTTGTGAATATCTACACTTGTTAGGTTTCACCGGCGGTGGACTGGACCCACGAAAACGGGTCTTTTTTTGGTCCACGTGGCGTTTTTCAATCAAAAACGAGCGGCAGCGAATCCAACATATTGATCAAAATGTTTACCTCAAATGTTGGAAAACGCGCGGAAGCGGCCGCGAACATTGGTGCGGATGCAACGCCATCCGTGTGTGAGTCCTCCGGGTACCAGCCAGCCCCGGAGGCTTCGCGCGCGCTCCTGAATGCTGCGTATGCGCCGGAAGCGATTACGTCACCGGACGGACGCCGCGTTCTCCTCGCGTCGACGGAGACGTTCCAGGCGATGCACGATCTTGCCGCTACCGAGATTTCGATCGCCGGTTTCCGTCTTAATCCAAGCACGAATAGCGCAAGTCGCCTGCCCGGGCCACACCGCTCGCTCAAGTTGTTTGACACTGAAACGGGAGAAACAGCCCAGATTGGCATCCCAGAAATCAAGCCCAACGAGGCTGTCTACACCCCCCTCTTCTCTCCAGATGGCAACTACATTGCCTGTGTGGGCGGTGGCAGAATTCACGTTGTCGAGGTGAACTCCTTGTCTGTGAGGTTGGGATCTCCACTTCGTCTTCACCCAATCCTGGATTGAGTGCTTTCATCAACACAGAATCCTTCCCTTCACGGAAACGTACTCAGTCTGCCACCTTTTCGGATGGGCCATCAAGTGGAGCCCAGATAGCAAGTCAATCTTTTTCCGCACCCCAAACCCCAAGCGCGCTTCATCCGCTCCAACTCGCCCCTCTATTCCAACCGGTCCAAACTGCCTCGAAAGCATCCCGGAGCCGCAAGACAAAGCTGCCAAAAAGTCTGCTAAAGGAGACCGGACCTACCAAGACCTCCTGACAGACGAATACGACGCACAAGCCTTTGAGTACTACTGCGACACTTCGCTGGCGTTAGCGAACATCAACGGAGAGGGAACCCTTTTACCTATTAGAGGCATCATCACCGACGTGAACCCATCCCCGTCAGGAACCTACATCCTTGTGAAACGCATCACGCGTCCCTTCTCCTACTTCCTTCCATACCACCGCTTCCCCGAAATCATCGACGTCTTTCTCACCTCTACTGGCGACCTTCACAAACACCTCGCCAGCCTACCCCTTGCCAGCGCGATCCCCATTGCCATGGACGCAGCACGGGAGGGCCCGCGCAGCTGGGGCTGGCTCGGCGACCACGATACGCTATATTGGGCCGAATGCCAGGATAAGGGCGACCCGCGGGATCCGGGGGTGGATGGCATCCGCGACGTGGTCTTTGCACTCCCGGCGCCCTTTGAGGACACGCCGCCGCAAGTTCTTGCGACATTCAAATATCGCTTTGGGCGCGTCGCGTTGCAATTTGACGTCCAGATGCGTTACGTCGTTGTGGCTGAGCATTGGTGGAAGACGCGGCAGACGGTGCGGACTCTGGTGCCCCTGGATGAGGCTGGGAATGCGGTTCCTGGCGCTGCTAGGATCATTTGGGAGCGCGATTTTGACGACCGCTATGGCGATCCGGGCGATCTCGTGTGCAAGAGATACAAGGGTGCGAGCTGGATTGAGCGATTTGATGAAGTGGATGAGAATGTTGTGTTTTTGAATGGCAAGGGGGCAAGTTCGACCGGCGACCGCGATTTCCTGGATCGGTACCACATCCTGACGCATGAAAAGTCGCGCTTGTGGCAGTCTGAGGATCCGTTGCGTGAAACGTTTACTGCCTTCTTAGATAAAGGTTTTGTATCATGTGGTCAGCCAGTCCATCAATTAACTGTTGCCTCGAAACAGACCACATTCTCATTCAACGGCAGTCTTTGACTCAACCGGCCGAGTATTACATCGTGCGCCTGGCCGACAGAAAGGATATGGCTCAAGTCACTTTGAACCCGCATCCCTGCCCGCAATTGAACGACATGAAAAGTGAGCTCATCAAGTATACGCGGACTACAGATGGACTTCCTCTTTCCGGTTATCTCTATTTGCCGTCTGGATACGACAAGGACCGCGACGGCCCACTTCCCACGCTTTTGTGGGCGTACCCGAAAGAGTTTGTCTCCGAAAAGTCAGCCAGTCAAACGCGAGGGAGCCCATTTATGTTTCCTTTCACAGCATACCGCACTCCGCTTTATTTTGTCATGCAAGGGTATGCCGTGTTAGACAAAGTCCAAATGCCAATCGTTTCTCCGGATGCATCTGTTGAGCCAAACGACACGTACATTGAACAGCTAGTTGCTAATGCGGAGAGTGCCATCAACATATTGGTTGAAATGGGAGTGACTGACCGCGAACGAGTCGCCGTGGGTGGTCACAGTTACGGAGCGTTCATGACCATGAATCTCTGTGAGTTTTGACCTGCTCCCTCTTGCAAAGTGCTTATCTAAAGCCCTCAAACGGACGACAGTGGCCCACAGCAACCTCTTCGCGGCTGGTGTGGCGCGCAGCGGCGCCTACAACCGCACACTCACGCCGAACGGATTTCAGGCCGAAGAGCGCACGCTCTGGCAAGTACCTGACCTCTACATGCGCATGAGCCCCTACATGAACGCGCACAAGATCACAACGCCATGTCTCCTCATACATGGTGGAAAAGACAATAACTCGGGTACGCACCTGATTCAGTCAGAGCGAATGTTCTCGGCACTCAAAGGACATGGACGTGCTCCGGCGCGTCTGGTTGTGTTGCCGTTGGAGCAGCATGCGTATAAGACTTTGGAGAGCAACGGGCATGTGCTTTATGAGATGACCAAGTGGTTGGACATGTACTGCAGGACCAAGGGGAGGCCGTTGGTTGAAGCGGTTTCTGGCGAGACGGCAAAGACGGTGCAATTTGTGCAAAAAACAGTGGTAACCACATCAAAAACTGTGTCAAGGCCAAACGGAACGAAGAAGACTGAGACCACGACTCGAACTGAAATCAAGTCTGTTGAAAGCTCCAAGTTATAGCTTTTGTGAACGCTTTGTTTTTTGTTTGGCGGAGTTTGGCCACATGGCGCAACAATTAAATGGGACGATTCTTGTGCGGAACTTGATTTCAAACACAATCGTGAGAGAGAGGATTTGAATGCCCTATCAGTCTCCCGTTTTGGAGTCCATCTTCCAATCGTAGCATTTCAATTACTCCAAAGCTCCTTGGTTCTGTATATGCTGATAATTTTGCGACATTGGCGACATTGGCGACATCCTGCAGATATGAAAGTAGGTCGTCTTACTCTTTCCATGAGCAACTTTCTTCCAGCCTTTTTGGTCTTGGTCGGCTCGGCATGCTCCTGAAAGACTCTCGTGTAAATTGATCTTAAATTTTTCTTAACATACGAATATGTGGGCTTATTGACTTACAAAGTGGATCATAAAGCACATAGTCAAATTGGTGCAGCTTTTCTGCCAAAACAGGTTGGATCGTAGCTGCAAACCGCTCCATTAGTAGAGAGTCTCGGAATTTGCCTTGAACTTGGCCAATTAAATCTCCAAACAATTTAACTGTATTCAATAGTATTTGGAACCTTAAATTAGTACCTTTATTGTCCGCACTCCCTCCCTCACTCCGGTGCTCGAAATTCGACTCGAAAAGCGGACTTTCTCTGGGAACCACCCACAAATCCGATGGATCCTCCCCCCCAATATGATGCCAACGTTGTGGCCCCCAAAGCAACAGTGTCCTCCTCACATGCCAAGATTGATGGTCGGGATATGGTTCTGCTGAGTGTAAAGCCGCCCGCTACGGATACCCGCGCACCCGTCCGAATCGTAGCTGTGGTGGACCTGTCTGGATCGATGGATGATGTTGTATCCGTAGGCAATGAGAGCGACGGACTGACCAGTGAGTATTGGTGTTAGTGCTCATCATAGGATTGGCTAATGGGGTTTGTCAGCTCTCGACATTGTCAAACATGCCGTCAAGACCCTGATTTCCGCCCTTGGCGACGGCGACACGCTCGCAATCGTCTCGTTTTCCGACGAAGCGAAACGCGAGATGGAAATGAGCGTTTTGCAGCACGGCGACGACGACTCGGGAAAGCGGCGCGCGCTTGAAGTGGTCGATGCCATGCGAACCTCGGGAAGTACCAATATCTGGGCAGGGCTGGACGAAGCACTGGACGTGGTTGCGAGGTCCCAGGCAGGCTCTAATCTGGCGGCTATCTCGGCCATCTTTTTGTTCACGGACGGTGAGCTCAATGTTACACCATTTGAAACATGTTGATCCGCTCCAACAGGCCAGCCAAATATAAGACCACCCCAGGGAGAACTTACGATGCTGCAAAAGAGAAAGACGAAAAGATTCGGTGGCGAGCTTCCCTGCATCGTCAACACGTTTGGATTCGGCACCAATCTCGACAGCGAACTACTTTCGTCCCTCGCGAAATGCGGGAATGGAAGCTTTGCATTCATTCCTGATGCTGGTGACTGCCTATTCGAACTTTTATTGTTTGATGAATGTTCGCTTCTTAACTTGCCCAATTTCAGCATTTGTCGGAACCGTCTTTGTGGACGCAGCTTGTACCATTCTCGCCTCTGCACTCAAATCCGTTACCCTTAAAGTAACAACATGCAGCGGCGCCCAGATTTTGCTCCATAATGACAGCACTCTACTTCTTGGCGGCTACTCAACCGGCCTAGACGCACCAAGCGACACGACTGGCGCCACACCCGCCCCTCTCGCTACCTCAGACACTGTCACCATCTCGATCGGTAGCGTGCAGGCCTTGCAAAGCAAGGACATCATCCTTCCCATCAAAAGCTTTCCTGCTACATTGGGTGTTGAGTATTTGCGATACGAGTTGAGCTATGCACCTGTTGGGCGCCGTGTCGGGGACGGAGGCCTTCAAACCACGGGTTGGATCGGTGTCTCTGCGCGCGGCGGTGGCGACGAGTCCATTGAATGTGTTGTGGGTCAATGGATGCGTGTCCAGACCGTGCAAAAGATAATGGATGCCTACGAGTTGGCTGTGCGTGAAAACTTTGAAAATGCGGAGGAAGTGGTGAAGGGACTCATTGCGGAGATGCGGAAAGTGTTTGTAAAGTTGGCGCCTGGAGAGGAGAAGAAACGGTTGAAGGAGCTCATGGTTGATGTGGAAGGTCAAGTTGTGCAGGCCGTAACGAAGCAATACTTCAATACTTGGGGCAAACATTATTTGCTGTCCTTGAGGAGTGCGCACCTGCTACAGGTAGGCCATATTTTATTCACACATTGCGCTACGATGATTCATGGTGCATATGACAGCAATGCAACAACTTCAAAGATCCCGGGGTTCAAGTCTACCAGTCGCCCCTCTTTGAAGACCTGAGGGAGGATATCAACGAAATCTTCCTTAAGTTGCCGCCCCCCAAACCGACTCCCCGCCGGTCATACTTTGGCGCGGCACCTTCCTCAGCTTCAATCTCAACTTCAAGTCCATCAACCATCAATATGAGCCGATACTACGATCCTAATGGCGTCTGGTACGATTAACTCACTAATTTCATTGTCTTCCCCCTGAAATAACTCCGCGAGCAGCTTTGCAGGCGAGAACCTCATCACCCTTGCGAGTGGTGCGCGCATTCCAGTCCACTCACTCACCCGCGGCACGGCCATTCAAACCCTTAACGGTGGTTCGGTAGTAGTGCACACTCTTGTGAAGACCCCTCTCAGTGGCTTGCGCGCCCATACACGTCTCGTCTTTTTGCGAGAAAGTGGCCTTATCATCACGCCTTTTCATCCCATTCTTGTGGAAGGAAGGTGGATCTTCCCCTGTGACGCGCCGGATGCGATTCCATACGAGAACGACGGGCAGGTCAGTGCAGTGTATAGCGTCTTGCTTGAGGATGGCGCAGGGAGCTTGCTTGTGAACGGAGTTGTGTGCGCGGCGTTGGGGCATGAGCTGGGTGATGATATTGGAGACGGAATCGTGGGCCATGCGTACTTTGGGTGTCGCGAGAAGGTCCTAAAGGATATTGAGAGAGGAATTGGGTTTGAAGAAGGAATTGTCCTTTGCGAAGGAGTTGTGAGACAGAGGCTGGAAGGAGGTGGGAGTTTGGTGGATGGAATGGTGATCGTTTGATGATGCAGAGTCTCTCAGTGCGAGCAGAAAAATTGTTCTGAACCGTTGTCTTTCCTGTCTTTGTATCCAATGAAATTTGAAATTTACTGGGGAGAATCTGGACAGTAACTTATATCCAAAAGGGGACTCCTGTCCTCCACGAAACTAAGTAAAGAAGTCAAGCCGCCCCCGACAATCAATCGCACCATCATCCAAAACACAAGCCCATCCCCCGCCATAAACTAAAAGAAGAGGAACACGAATACGGCGTCGCCAAAGAAGCACGGGAGGAGGGCGCCTCTGCCGCCGCTGTATTGGAGGGTTGTGTTGCAGAGGAGGAGGAGGAAAGCACCAAGATTGTGCGTGCGAGGAAGAAACGGAGAAGCCGGTGTGGGAATGTAATGAGCAAGGCGGAAAGGTCTGGGAGAAATTGCAATATCTTCCCAAATAGATCTCCTAAATTGAAGACAATAAACATGATGGGAGTAAAGAGGTCCTTGAATATCCGGGACGCGTCTGGATCCACTTGGCTCACGGACTGGATCGAGATGGTAAGGGCCGGAAAACCCACCAGCGTTACTGTAAGTATCCCAGAATATCTTTTTCAAGTCCATCAGTGACGCGATGTAAGGCGTGTTCACGCGTTCCGAGTCTGCAATGCCCGTGAATCCTTCCACTGACCGAAGCCGACTTTTGCCAAGTTGTTAAACACCACGGAAAAGCTCTGCTGCGCGAAAAGGAGGAGCGCGTTTATCGCGAGGATCGCATGCTGAACACGGACGCGAGAAGGGCTTCGTAACTAGAGGCAAGAGGAGTTCCCCCAAGCTTGTGCTGGAACAGCCCAACAGACGTGATCCACGTATTCCACGCAATCAGCATCGTGATCCCCAGAACAAGGCAGTTGGCCCACTGCAGCAGCTCACAGGCTCAGGTCCCACATCTTTTTTTTTGGCCGACTCCAAGTCATAAGTTGATTTCACAAAAACTGTGCAAAAAATGGAGGTACTTTCAATAAGGTTATCCAACAAAGTTAAACTGAAACGTGGACAAAGGAACAGAAAAGATTGAACCCCCCGGAAACATACATATCAATAATCCTTCTTCTTTTCGTCCATTGAGATGCCGCCCGGCCCCAGGTTGACAAGTAAGAGGAAGCCTCCCACAATCGACAAGTTTTGAAAAAAGTCGTAACGTTGAAAGTCGCGTTGAGGGTGAAGGCTGAGACAGTTTGAATCGAATGCGTAAGTATCGTATTCCGCAAAATGTGTGGCAGGTCAAGGAGAACGCTCAACTGATGCAAAGACCACCAGTTATTAAGAACAACGTTTGAGATGCTGAGAAACAGAATAAGAATACCCGCGGACCATTTCTGTTTTCGGGAGAAAGAGGTGGTGGATGGTGTTTTGGGCAGCAGGCTCTTAGTTACGATTTTCCCAAGCACTTCTCAGCCATCCTCCATATGTCCAACTTCAATTCTCTCGTTCGAGTGTTAATTGTGCTACAACTTTCCTTCGCTGGCCTCTCATGGCCTCTCACGCTCACAGCTGTAAAGAGAGTACTCAACTGCCTTGAACCCAACCACAACGCAGATACACCCCACAAACGCAATCAGTGCAACAATTCCCCTCACAATCGTCATCTCGCCGGCAAAGATGAAGCTCATGAACAGAAACACGAGCAGCACGCGCCCAGCCAGCTGCAGGTACGTGCCCTGATCCGTCGCCGACAGCTGCGGCAATCCCGCAAAGAGCGTGTTGCGCCGGTTCTTTGAGCTGTGCGCGTCCGCGAGGAGCATGACGAGTCCGCCCACGATAGAGAGGGAGCGGAAGAGGAAGCTCGATTCGAAGACGAGACCGTATCCAAAGCCCTGTTGGGAGGTGTCCATGAATTTGAGTAATGTTGCGGTCTCGTCCTGAAGGTAAATTCACCTGCGCGAGCACGACGGAGCCGAGACCAGCGACTGCGTACAGAGTGTGTTTCTTTGCGATGGCGAGGAGCGAGCATGACACCATGACCGCCATGTTGAACACCAGGAAGAGATCCGCGCCCCAAGAGGCGAATCCTGGGGACAAGGCCAGGGTTCAGATCAGCAAGAGGATTCGCATGAAAGAAAGCGGGATCACGAGAATATACCGCGGTGCTTTTTGAGGTAGAACTTCTGGTCGCCGTATTGCGTGCTGTTGACCGCATTGCAGGCCCCGCATGAAGTTAGCGAAGATGATTGCGTGAGTGCGGCATGGAGTACGCACAGCATTCGCAGCGAGTCCTCCAGGAACGTGACAACCAACAGGAAGCGCGCAAGCACGGGCAAATATGGCTTCAATGGGCGGCCAACGCGGTCTAAAACTTCCTCCACTTGCGCAACTACCGAACTCATTTGCTGGGGGATGGATCGAAGGTGCGGGGGATTTCAGGTGTGGTTTTCGCAGAACTGTTTTTGGATGGAATCTGTTCCACCAATCATCGCTGACCACCAAGTCCCTCCAATCGCATACGACGACACGAGGGGAACAACCTGGATGCACTCACAAGCTCACTCTGGTAGGGTTAAAGCTTTTACAGATTATTTGTCCATGGAACCATGCATGGAACCATGTGGACTTTTGAATCATAATTTGTTGGGATCACCCCCGAAGGCAAAATCCGTTACTTGCTTCACGTAAAACTCAAACCCCATTGCATAACAATGCACCCTTTTGTTTCAACACAGAAAGAACTCAGCAACAAAGGGGCGATTGGTTTTGTGATAACTTCCAGAACCTCTCGATTATCGGCGGACTCCTCCTCTTGCAACACTTAGGACCAGGCACGCTTTCTGTTGATGAAAAGAAGAAATTTTAGGCAACTCGATGTCGGTTCGGCCATTTTGAATAATCAACTAACTCATGAGCAATTTATGGAGCCCATGGTGCTCTGTTAATCTTCGACCCATTTCCTATTTCTTCCTTGACATATTTTGCTATTTCGAATTAGGTCCTTTGTTCTTGATCTCTGGCAATCTCGTCCGCTGTGTTCTGTACTTAGCCGTAAACATAATGAAAAAACTTATTTTGCCTCTTGCAGATACCTCGTCTGTTGGATGGGTGATATCCGAGACAAAAACAAACGAAGAAAAATCCACGAAATAAAGAGCTCGCCATGGGAAGCGCACTCGATCCCTCCGTTCTCAACCTTGGCTCAGAATTCCAAGCCTTGCGCAGCATCAAGGGTCACTTTTCTGGAGGAGAGGCATTTGTCCCGGGTATGTGAGTGCTCGAGAAAGTGGCAGCCACTCACACCGCGCCACAAACTCGCACAACTAGACGTGGATGGTTTCAACGGAAAGAAGCACAAGTATTCTGATACTCTTCGATACTTGAGATAGGTCCCGCGAATGCTGATCGGTACTTGCATTATACATCCGTTAACACAGGACACTCGACGCCCTTCTCAAGGCTCTTGGCGCTCCAAACACGCCACTTCCCTCCATTGTGACAGCATTGGGTGTTCCCGACGAGGTTGCTGCTGCCGATGGCTCCATTTCGAACATGCCTGGTCCTGCTCTCTCAGGCGCTCCACTGACAGGCTCAGTCTCCCAATTGGATGACGCGAAGCCTTTCTATGGTAACTTTTCTTCATTGTCTTTAAGGCATATGAGTAACAAGCCACGCAGCCATTTACTATTGGCGCCAGCGTCATGATTACGTTTGGTTTTTGTTTGGCACCGGCGGCCTTGTCCAGAAAAGTGGATGGTACAATGCGGGCGAATGAAGGAATGTACGAAAGATTCCCCTGCATTACCGCACCGTTTATTCGTATTTTGCTACATAACGTTGCACCTTGATTCTCCCTCCGCTTTCCCGTTGGCTTTCACCGCTTTTGAAGCAGTAGTTGGCACCACTAGCGTGGTGTCTCCCAACTCTAACCTGGTGTGTCCCTCACGTCCGACACCTGCAACCGTCATCTGAAAGTATGGACGTAGATGTCAGCAATCTCGAGCCCATCGACTCTATTCAAACGTACTCGCTGAGGCTTTTCAGTCTCGTTCACCGTGAATCCTTCGTCTGTGAGAGTCAACGGCAAAGTGCCGCTCAAGTCGAGCGCGACTCTCCAAAACATGTCCGCGATGCCGTCGCCCGTCCTCGCGCTCACCTCAAACGACGGCAAATTGTAGTGTCGCGCGAATCGCACATGCTGTGCCGCTTTCACTGCCCGAGATGACCCCAGGTCACCTGATGCCCAAGTTGGGTCACTTCCTGATGCCCTAAACAAAGAATACCTGCCACTCACACTTGTTGGCGGCCAGCACGAACAGCGGCAAACTCGTGTCCGTCGCCATCTTGCACATGTGCACAAGCTTGATCCAAGTCTCGAGCGCGCGTAGAGAACCGGTGTGCGTGACATCATACACGAAGATGATAGCGTGCGCGGCATGAATAAAGTTGCTTGCTGCTTTTGAAGTGATGGTTTGACCGCCAATGTCCCAGAGTTCGAGGCAGAATGTTCTGCACATCCAGGACGGGTCAAACAATTGTAAGTGAGAACATGAATACTTACAGGGCGCCTATTGGCATGTCATTGTTGTAAATATCGAGTCCGAGGGTTTGCGAATATTCTGTGAGCAATGTGTGGATGGCGCGTTTTTGACAGGTCAGTTTCAACACTTACCTTGAGAAAACGACTTGGCGGTGAGCTGCCTCGCGATGCTCGTCTTTCCGCTTGCATTGTCACCCACAAGAACGATTCGCATCTTGCGAGATGCTTCAGAGGTTGAGAGCATCGCCGCCTGGAAGTTAAAATCGACGGAATGAAAGGGGCTTGAAAACAAATCGCATATCAGTAATACACGAGGCCGTATGAGCATTTATTCTATATTAGCATGTCCACAAATGCAGGGGAAATGGCGCATACTGCGATCCCCGTACACACGCCTCTTCATTTAACAAGGCATTCCACAGGTAGGCAGGGCAGGAAGGAGATGCATCAGGGAAAATTCAGAAGAAAGCTACTCAGATGAGAATGATGATTAGGAATTGACGGCAAAGTGTAATACAGCAATCGAACACTCGAAAAACATGTCTGAAAATAGCCAGACGAGAATCCTAGAATTTATTTCCAGTTTACCAGACAATGTTCTGAGAGCTGGAATGATGACGGTATTTGTGCTGCCCACGAGAAAAAAACTGTGGAAAAGGATCCCAAAATCTGCTGCAACATAATTTTTCTTATCACATTAAAAACGCTGAAGGTTGTCACCGCCGGTTCATTATGGTCGGTTTTTTGCGGGCAGTCTCTGGTCGTCTCGAGGAACTCTGGTCCTTCAAATTATCTGCAGTCGTCATCGCAGATGTTGTCACGCTCTACAAGATGTGTTTTCTATTTTGCAAGGTTCCGAATACATCATCGGGAAAACCCCCCATGTCTTATGCTTTCTTTTTGTCAGCAAGCACTCTCAAATGGAGGAAGTATGAAACAGTCGCGAAAATGGCCGCAAACAGAGCAGTAAAGGCCGCGTAAAAAATCATCCAATCAAGGCCGGCATTGTCCTTGATAAAACCTGTCAGTGGCGGACTACCAAAATTGCCAAAAGCCAGGACGGAATAGAGAATAGCGACAGTTGTCACCAAGCTAGATGTGGAGCCAAACATGCCTGCTGCCACGACTGGTAGAAGTGACCTGGATATTGCGTAAGCTCAAAACGCGAGAAAACTAACAAGAACACGGTACCAGAATGCGCCTCCAAAGAAACCACTTATAGAGCTGTATGCTGCTAGCGATGCAAACGAAGTGCAAGCCAGCCAAGAAAAGTTGGCAACAACGGTTATCCACATGGCCAGCAAGAGCGCGTTATTGGCACCCAAAAAGTCTGCAAATAGACCCATAAGGATTCTTCCCGCAATACTAAACCCATTATACAAGGAAATCAACAGCGCGCCCGACGACAGTGGCAGGTCAAGCCGTTGTTGTCCATACACGCCAACAAAATCAACGGGTACGAAGATGGAAAAGTTTGCGACGCAAACCGCGATAGTGAGGCAAATGAAGCGTCCGTCTTTTATCACGGAGTAGTCAGATTTCGCTGTTGCCGGCGGAAGACGCGCGTTACAGAAAGGCAGTACAGCGCAAAGCATCGCGAAAGTAAGAAGCGCGTTGACGCGCAATGTCCACGAGAATCCAACACTGTCGAGAAGTCTTGCGGTCAGCATGGCAAATCCAAGACCTCCAACGCCAGATCCAGCAACAGCTAGACCTGTTGCGATTCCCCTCCGCTTGTCGAACCACTGACTCGGGAGTCCCAAAGCAGGGAAGTAAACCAGCGCTCCGCCCAACCCAAACAGAATCCCTTGAGTCATAAGCAGGTATGGAAGTGAAGTCGTGAAGGAGGCAAGGAGCAGTCCAAGAGTTAAGATGAGAGCCCCCGTAAAGATAGTCACTTTGAATCCAAATCGGTCAGCAACACCGCTCGCCACGATGCCTAAACCATCGACCAGCGTTGCGCTTATGCTTCCGATGAATGCAATTTGGGACGAGCTTCCGGTCTGGAGATAATCCTGTTACTCTCATCGTATGTGACTTTGGAAGGATGACGACTCACACCCTGGGCCTCGTAATAGGATTGATACACTCCGAAGCTCCAGATCTGGCCGTAGATAGCTATATGCGCGACGAAGCTGGCGAAAACGACGCACCAAGCCGCAACGCCGCCGTCGGGGTAAGTTATAGCGGGGCTTTCCTCCGTGACTTGCAATTCACAGATGCTATCCATTAATACAGCATTGCTGGATTCATGTGGCTGCTTGATTGTTAGTAATTCGATGGCAGTTGTGAAGCTGTGATTCGTGACGTCACTCATTTTAAGAAGGAAGGGATTCCGCCGTCTCAACCTCCTCCTTGTGGTCACCAGTCGATTGGCCCAGCATACGAAGCCTGATGTCAAGCTCTTGCGTAAGTCGCTGCTTCTTGGTTTTGTTTATCACGCGTCTCCGCCTTCTTGGGCGACGCTATGCGACACTTTTCATGGACCGCAAACCAAAACAAAAGTCCACATTACCAAAGTTTTGCATCTTGCTGTTTCGTCTTGAAGGATAACTTTGGCCAGACTCATACGCTTTCAGTTTGGAAATACCTTGATCATGAATTCGCCTCGGCTCCCCACGATCGCAGACCCAACTTAATGCGCCATCGGCCATTCCACCCCTGTTTTCGTGGTCGGAGAATGTGAATAGGTAGACAGACAAGACGTTCCAATGAAGAGGAGTTTCAATGGTATTTTTTATCAAAGGTTCTGCGTGTCGAGATGCATTCAGAGAGCTTATCATTTGATCTCTTTTACATCTATCCGGAAGAAATTTGGTGCGGCACTTTCGTAAAATGAGGTTTGTTCAATTCACAATCCAAACAATAACAATTTTTTACTCAACCACTTCTGGTTTGATTTTACCAAATTTCCCTGAAGAATAATCACGGAAAGCTTGTGCAAGTTCCTCTTCCGTATTCATTACAAACGGGCCTCGGCGCGCGATTGGCTCGTCCAAGGGCATGCCCCCCATCAAAATGACACTGAGCGGCTCAGTCGCATCCACCTCATTTGAAAACACAACCGCAGACGCAGCATTTACGGCATCAGTCCCACTCGTTCGCGAAAACAGTACGAAATCGGCGGGACCAGCCTTTTGGCCCCCAGTCACCTCCACAACGCCTTGACCAAAAGTCCCCGTTCCACTCGCAACATACACTCCGACATTCCAATTGTCCCGAAACTCCTGCGGCACGGTCCAAGCTACCTTTGCGCCTGGCTGTAAAACATAATGAAGGAGTGCGATGGGAGACTCTGTCGTGATGATGCTTTTGGTTCCGTGGGCATCGCCTGCAATCACGTTGACCCATGCTGTGGCTTTCTTAGGCGCGCCGGGGTAGGTGACTGTCAGCTTCGGGATCTTTTCGGGCGAGTAGTCCTGGTATCTGGATGGGGTTTGTGAGATTCGGCACAAAATTCAAAAGCAAGAACATAAGGTTACCTTGGTGTTTTCATCTTCTTGTCCTTGCTGAGATTCACCCAGATTTGAAAGCCCTCGACAACTTGGCCTTTTTTGTTGGCCTCATCGGTTGCGCGTTCATCGTGCAGAACGCCTGAACCGGCCGTCATCCATTGCACCCAACCGGGTTTCATGATTCCACTGTGACCGCCACTATCGTGGTGCTGGGATTCACCTTGTAGACACACGTGAGTCGTTCGAAACCCTTTCAAAGAATCTGAAGAATGACTAGTCATACCTGAAAGAATATAAGAAACAGTCTCAAAACCCCGGTGAGGATGCGTCGGTGCGCCGGGAAATTCATAAGGGCCATAATACTTAGGTCCCAGATGATCCAGCATCAAAAAAGGATCCATCTGCATCATGGTGCGCGTCGGAAAAGGTCGTTTAACTTGAAATCCCCCTCCTTCCGTAACCACTGTGGAAGGGATAATGCTGGCGATCGGGCGACTGACGGCATTCTCAATCTTTAGCGTCTTGAGCTCGCCAGGTGTCATTGGGAACGTTGGAGCCTCAACGTTCGTGGACCGCTTCATCAAGTCGAACATACGTTTTCAAAGTTTGAGTTCGATTGGTGGAGAAGGTCGTTCTTTTTGTTCGGTTTCGGCATTTCAAATGCATGCTCTTATTACAGGTTCCTCTCCGAATCTTTTCCCTTTTCAATCAAATATTTGAAGTATTTGCTGTAGCGGAAGCTAGTATCCTTCCTGGTTCTCACGTGCATTGCAAGTGATTTATTTATGTGCATATATTTATTATACTATACTCAAAAAAACTATTTACCTTCAATATATTCAACATCGTAGATGTTTTTATGATAGTCATATATATATCTGGATAGGTTATTCTGCCTCGGACCGTCGGGCCAGGCTGAGCATGCTGAAGGGCAGGAATTGATGAGCACGTCGAGCTAGCTACCGAGCAGGGCTGAGTGAGCATGAAGTGACCGAGCCTGAGTCCTGCATTCGCCTGCTGCCGAGCCTGAGCTGCACATTAGCCATCTGGAGAATGGACGACGCAATGCTGAGCTAGGGGGAACAAGCTCTTGTATCACTGTTAGTGGGATGATTGCAAGCGGTGTGGTGAGGCGGTGTTTGTTGAAAGCTTCTATCAGCGCGTGCTCTATATTATGGGGGCTGAAGGGCCTACGGCCGCCTGTGCATTTGTAGTACGTCATTGAACACCAAACTTTAGTTACTTAAGCAACAACAGTCAACGAGACAGATAGATAACGCGGACTAGGCAGCACAACGTACAGCTTCAACGAACTTAAACTCGAACACATATATATATCTATATGAGGAACTTAATTTATCACGCAGCTTTGGATATCATTGAGATAGTCAGTATTAGACACTCTCCCTTGTTCTTTGAGGTGAATCGGGGTGTCAAATTCGTTCAGAAATGCAAAAGCGAAGCGCGCCGAGTGATGGTGGCAACGACCCGAAACGGCCGCGCACGGACGGTTCTGCTCAGCCGGTATCCTCGTCCGGATCTGGCCCTGACAAGGACAAGGTATTCTATCCTGTCATTGTGGCTGAGGCCCCCCTCAGCGCCGACCCCAAACTTGGCTAAACTCATGCAAACTCTCTTGAACCCTGTCACACTCAGATTGCGCAAATGATTGCGCAAAAGCGCGCTGAAATCGCGGCCAAAATGGCACAAATGAGTAAAGGTGCGAGCAGCGCGGCCGTCGCCTCCGTCATGAAAGCGCAGTCAAGCGCAAATGCCGTCGCGGCCGTCACAGGCGTCGGCGTCGGTCTCTCGAAGGACGAGATCAAGAAGCGCATGGAGGACGTTGCTGCGCGCATCAAGGCTACAATGGGCTCCGTTGTCGCGGTTCGTTTGTTCGTCCACAGTCTGGGCCTGGGGCTTTCCGCTAACCTCATCAAAACAGGCTCCCAAGGGTGGTCTCAAAATGGATGTGCATCCACTTTTCGACAAGGCTGGAAACCTAGACGCGGACAGCATCAAGTCCATGGTCCGACCTACAAACTTGAGTACCGCCAAGGCTAATCAACGCGTCGTAGTACCCAACAAGGAGGCAATGGCTGCCGCTGCCGCTGCAGCCGCACGCGCTATTGAGAAAGAAGCGAAAAAGAAGGCAGCGGCTGAAGACCCTTCTGTCTCTGGCGAACCGGAACCTGCACCCGAAGTTAAAAAGTTGGATCTAGTAGAACCGCCTGCCGACTTCTTTGACCCCATGAAGAACCCCTACTTTGACCCCAAAATTGCAGCCAAAATGTCCATGCCCAAGAAACGCATGGCAGGGAAATCTTTTAAGTTCGTTCAACCAAACAAGTATATTGACCAAGCCAACAAACTCCGTCAACAAGCTGCGCTCGAAAAGCTGAAAGCCGAAATTGCGGCTAATGTCAAAAAAAGTGGTATGGCTGTTGAATTGGACCTTGTCAGCGACCTCTGTGTGCGTCGCGAACCGCCACCCGTTGTAGAATGGTGGGACGCGCCTCTCCTCGGCCCAGATGCTCCTTACGGCGCCTTCGACCTCGCCAGTCAAGCCTGCGCCAACACCATTACCGACCTTGTGCAACACCCCGTCCCAATCCAACCTCCGGCCGACCTTGGTCCGCCGCCCCCAAAGCCCCTTATGCTCACCAAAAAAGAAACAAAAAAGTTGCGCCGCCAACGCCGCCGCGAAGCCGAGAAAGAGAAGCAAGACAAGATCCGCATTGGCCTCTTACCCCCGGACCAGCCCAAAGTCAAACTATCCAATTTCACGCGCGTGCTTGGCGTTGAAGCCGTGCAGGATCCAACCAAGATTGAGGCCCTCGTGCGCGCGCAGATGCGGGCGCGGCAGATGAAGCATGACAAGTACATTGCGGAGCACAAGCTGACGCCGGAGCAGAAGCGCGAACGCACGCGTCTCAAGTTGGTGGAGAACACGCATGTGCTGGTGGAGGCGGCTGTGTTCAAGGTGCATGATTTGAGTCGGCCACAACATCGATTCAAGGTGGATGTCAATGCACAGCAGCTCTTTTTGAGTGGCTGTGCGTTGATACACAAGGGAAACAACTTGGTGATTGTGGAGGGCGGTAACAGGGGTATCAAACAGTACAAGAAACTTATGCTGAGGCGAATCAACTGGAGTGAGGTAAATGAAGATTTGGAGGGCGAGGAAGGAGCCGAAGAAAATAAGGACAAAGACGACGACGACGATGATACGCCGAATGAGTGCACCTTGATCTGGGAAGGCAAAATCAAAAAGCGATTGTTCAATGGTTTCACGGTCCAGGATTGTAGAGTTGAGAGAGACATCAAGGATTTTCTGGAGAAAGCGGGTGCAACGCATTACTGGGATGCCAGCAAACATTACTCGGCAGAAACTCTTTGAATCCTATTTTTGGATATCCCGCCTTTATTACTCGAAAAAAATGAGAAATACAAAAACACTGTAATAATAATGTGGAAACCTAAA
The DNA here is from genome assembly GCA_025201725.1 of Chytriomyces sp. MP71. Classification (NCBI taxonomy): domain Eukaryota; kingdom Fungi; phylum Chytridiomycota; class Chytridiomycetes; order Chytridiales; family Chytriomycetaceae; genus Chytriomyces; species Chytriomyces sp. MP71. The sequence goes on along the minus strand of MU614507.1, from coordinate 61,253 downwards.
TTAACTCAGTACCAAAAACAACCTCATTTTTGAAGACATCCTAACCCAGTTTATTCACGATTTACTCATTCTTGGCGACGATGATGGGCTTGTACGACTGTTAGAGGATGATTTTTCTTTAGGTAAGCTCGGTAACTCATTGATTTTGCTTGCCGTCATTTTTTGGCTAGCCATGCTTGAAGAAGCCATCGGGGGCAGTTTTTCGTTGTCTCTATCGGCACGTTTGGCCTGCTCAAAGGAGGAAATGGCTGGATGCAGAAGTTAATCACTCCTGTGTGCATTTGAAGATAATGAAGACAACTCACCCTGCTTAATTCCCTCAGCACCCAGCGACAAAGTTCCTGCTGGTAACTGCGTGGTTCCTAAGAGACCCTTGAGCTCGGAAATCTTTTCCCTCTCATCACGGAGGACCTTGAACACAACGGCCATGCGGCCAATGGCCTTGATTTTATTTTTGACAACTTGTTTGCGAGCGTCGCTTTCCGACACTGTTTAAATTGAGTCAGATGGACAAGGGACACTGTATGCTATTTGAAATGACTTACGTTCAATCTTCTCGCCATTATCGAGCTCTTCCTTGCTGCAGCTTTCGAGAATACCTATGAGCATGTCGGTGACTATAGAGGGTTCGGAGGAGGTGAGCAGACCGCCTTTTTTAAACAGGTACTCAACTCTTTTCGCCAACGAATGGAAGCGACCATGTGAAAACGTCCATAAAGTTGGGCAACCAGTATGGATGCGGGCTACAGTTGAATTGTCGAATGTTCATCACATTGTTTTCGTACTTCAAGACAGCGGCTAGTGACTATATTTAGGAAGCGCTTCACGCGCCTTTAAATTACTTACCCTTGTTGTTGTAAACATCCAGGTAGTTTGGAGCCGAAAATATTGTTATCACTGAAGGAAAGCCAGTGGTCCTCGTTTTTCGGTACATTTTGTAACTGCAATCCAAGAAGTCAGTGTAAAGTGGAAAATACAAGCATGGAAATCCACATTGTACCCGATATCTTGGGCTTCGTGAGCGCGAATGATGGACAGCAAATTGTTGCGCTCCAAAAAGGCGCAGGCAGAGTTGTATGTAAAAAAGTAAGAGCAACCGCGCACACTGTTGTGCATAAAAAACTCGTTCGTTCTTTCTTGACCAAAATCTTCCACAGGATCGGACCAGAGAATGTCACACATGATTCCATGAGTGGCTGGCTCCATGAACCGATCAATCTAACCACAGACGTTTAGGCGAAGATACAGGTTTCATGGAGCTTCTCACGTTTCGAATATCATCAAGTGTGTTCATTTCAGGAGAAAGACCTCCATGAATGCAAAGAAACTGCTTGTTCATAACTGCTGCGAGAGGAAGTGCGCAGAACGAGTCGATGCAAGCGTCATAGACGTCCTCAGAGTATTTGTGTGAGCCTTACAAGGGTAAGAATAAGATTTAAGTATGGTGATTCCACGAGATATCCACGAGATATCTCACATTCAAGTTTGAATGTAAAGTATTCAGTCAGGTGTCCACACTCGTGGTTGCCGCGAAGCAAGAACAAGGTGTCCGGATACCACCATTTCAACGCCCAAAGGTAAAGAACGCACTGTAGATTGAATAAGTGATGATCCAAAATTCGCGCGGCTCCAAACGAACCTCAATCGAAAAGTAACCTCGGTCTACATAGTCACCCAAAAAGAGGTACCGCGTCGTTGCAGGATCTCCTCCCACTTCAAAAAGCTTCATAAGATCAAAAAACTGTCCATGGACATCGCCGCAGACTAAATGTTCGAAATTGTCAGAGTCAGAAGTTGACCAATCAAAAGCCTCCTGCACACCTGTGATGGGCGCAGCAATCTCCAAGAGTGTGGGTTCCTTGCTCAATATTTCCATTCCTTTGTTTATAATAAGAAGCGCCTGCTCCTTGCTCAGGCGTCCCTCGCGTGCAAAGTGGCCCTTCAAAAACTCGAGGTCGGGCTTTGAAGGGTCCTTCTTAGAAAAAAACTGTTCCTTGGTTGGTATGAACGTCGCGGGGGCTTCTACATCTGAGGCGTGTGTTAATTTTTGTAATTCAGTGTTTTTGGCGTTTAGCACCTTTGCAATATCGCTCCAGCGTGGAGACGGTTTCTCCACTCTCTGTCACGTGGACAGTGAAATCGATGTTCGGCTTTGCGCGGTCGGGCTGCTTCAGCGCGTTCGCGAGAACTTTCACTTTCTCCTCTTCGTTGGCAGAGTCGAGCGGTGGCATATGGTTGACAAAATTTCTCCTTTCCTTTGTTGTTGCCCGCACAAAGGAAAACGGAAAACTGATATATATTACAATACGATAATCACAAAAAGACACAAAAAGAAGATAAAGCTGAAGGCTGCAATCTATGGAGGTTGTTAGTTGAGCGGTACTCAGTAAAAAAGTTCTCACATAGGCGGACTCCTCTGGAACTGGAAATGCTTTTTTCGGTTAAATGCAGATGAATGAGGTCAATTGACACTCACCGAAAAAGTTGACGATAACAACACTGAAGGTAAAATAACTGAACAAAAACAGCTTGAAGGACTTGCTCGTAATGCACCATCCAGTACCATCCTCAAACGAATACACAAAGTCGCGCAAGGTTGGATGCTGCTCAGTGGCTCCTCCAGTTCCCACCAACGTGAACAAAACAGCGTCGTCAGACTCAAGCGCATTCTCGCGAAAGTTTGCCCGCACACTTGACTTCATAAGAAAATCATCATCGGAAGCAAGATATTCAGCAATATAATAGAGTTTCTTGGAGTCAGGGGAAGTGGGCGACTCGATTTTGATGGTTGTTGAATTGTGTGGGCTCACTGCTTTCCTGAACTTCATGCTTCCACTCACTGAATTTCCCTCCATCCCAAGGATCTTCTCTTGTTCGAAGGCTTTCAACCAGTCCTCAAAGCTGAGTACTTTGATGCGACCAAAGACATTGACGAAGGATGAGGACCGCACTTTGCGATGAAATAATTCTCGACCGTTGACCTCCGTTTGATATCGAGCAAACAAAACGTCAAAGTCGTTGCAGTAGTCGACATTGGGCTCAGTTTCTGAATCGTCGCTTAATCTTTTCAAGTATGTCACAAACTTATCTTTTTGAACAAGTACAGTTTTTGGCTCGTGTTGCTCCTGTAGGTCGAAATCATCATGCACCGTATTTTGTCGCTCAAGAACACGCCCTGAGGCACTTGAAGTCTGGTCGCTCTTGATCATGGGCCCAAGAAGCCCTTCTAGCTTCATGATGCGGCTCGGTTTACGATTCTTATGATTTGGCTGTATTCCAGTCATTTGCAAGAATCGATGCGCTTGTTGAGACAGTCTTTGGGCAATAGCTGCAAGCAAAACTTCGTCAATATGGCCATTACCTTTTCTTTCCTCATTTGCTATGGATGTCGATGCAACTGGTATTGGCGAACTTGCGTTTCGATTGGTTGCCAAGGCGACATTGACTGAGAGGGCTTTAATCACTGTGGCAGAGTTTTAGGGGTCGCAGTAATTCACAGGCGCATTACCATAGTAGTGTACATCTCCAATAATCACCATGTTATTAAGTGGATTCTTGGCCTTCATTCTATGGAGAAGACCCTCCTCTGGTTGCGTGCGAAATAGTACCTTGTTGATGTGATGTGCTGAATAAGAATAGTAAAACCGCGTTTCTTCTTGCGGGTCCACCGTGACCACTCTTGCCAACAAAAAAAAAATCTTTTCCCCTTGCCACGTGTTTGCGAATTATGAGCTCATAAGAGTCAAGCGTGAAAGGGTCCTCGTCCAACGAATTAATTACATCCACGATGGGTCGTCCTTTCTCGTCCGCGCCCATCGTCACAACAGGCGGTTGAATGGGGAGTTCAACATCCCGCACATCGCGCAGACACGGCGAATCCTCCTCTTCACTGTTGGTTTCGTCCGACTCTGGAGGGAGACCCACGAGCTTGATCAATCGCCCTTGTGTGATACCGCTGTATTCGATTGACGAGGCAATGGAAGCTAGGCTTTTGGGGCTCTCTGCCGGGTCGGGTGGAAGTGGAATCGTTACGTTCAAATTATGAAGGGGGATGCTAGCGGTAGTTTCGCAGGAATCGGATGCATCGCTTTGGATTGATTCGCAATCGGAATCAAAGGCTGGTACGGAGCTGTAATTCATGTATGGTAAGGCTTGGAAGGGGTCGAAGAGGTTGCTGGAACGCAATCTTTACTGATTGGAGTCTGGCAACAATGACATTGTCAATGCCCCCCAAACACCAATCATAATTCCTTATTCCCACCAAGCATGAAAACATATTGTTATAAATAAATGCTCGTTAGTCCTTTTGGGTTTTGGTAGTGGATCCTGAGCGTCGTATCATGACTCCCCCATTTCTCAAAAATATCATAGAACGCAGAGCATGTGCATCGACTTTAAGAAAAGTTATGGAGAAGGCTAAAGTTTGTAGAAGCTCCTCCCTCGCACAGGGTGTCAATGGGATTAAACATGCAAGAAATGTGTGAGCAACATTCTTTTGAAACTTTTCCAGCAATTTGCAAGATTTGCAGCAGCGCGATCATGGACACATGCGCGAATGCAGGAGACATCGCAAGGAATTGGCTTCTCGATTGCTCTGAAGTTTATTGACTACGGCTTACACGCGTGGGAAGGGAAGTCTACCACAGGTACGGAATGAAAGCGGATGTTGTAGTATGCTTCGTCTTTGAAGCCAGAAATGGGTGAGGTGCCGGCTGGAATCTTGCCTAAGTATTCCGCGACGCTGCGTTCGTGGTTTTGCGGGGGCAGTGCCGCGTTTTTCGAATTTGTGGATATGGAGAGTGAACTGAGGGAACGCATCAAAGCTGATTAGAAGACGGAAACTGGGCAACAGTGGTTCGCTTGCCTTTCATTTATGACCCGATTGGCACCATGTGTAATTGAAACGAAGCGGACGGTTGCCTGAAAAGGGAACGCTTCTCTTGCTGGTGAATGTTTGCCTTGAGTCAATAACCTGAAATGTGTTTTTGTTTTTGTTCCAATAATGTCGGCGATGGAACGGGGAAATGGAATTCCAAAAATCTTGCAAAAACAACACGCAAGCCACCCTCTCCATTCATGAGCCTAAGCAAGCTTCCTATCGAAGTCCTTGAGCGAATTTTTCTCTCATGCGCAACCCTGGAGCCCGCCTCGCGCCTCGCCCAATCCTGCGCAAGGCTCGCGCGCGTGTTCCAAAACGCGCACTTCTTTGGCCTCGTTTGCCTCCGCTTGGCACCGGCCTCCGTTCGTATCAAGGCGAGCCACCGATTCATGGCCTCGATGGCGGTGCTCAACGTCCAGTATGAGCGTGGGATTGCGTTCCTCGACGAAGCGAGGGAGATGGCGGCGCGCGTTGCGGAGCAAGTTGTTGAATGGAGAGCGGAAGGTGAGGAGAGAGCGCTCCTGAATCGATTGGCGATTGGGGGACGCGTGCGTGGCTTCTTGACGGGGAAGGGCAACTGGGGGTTCATGGAATAGCGTTCTTCGTCCATCATTCTGAATATCATGTTATCGCATTCACTCATAAATGGAAGTTGTTGTGATAAAGGGGGACGCATGGGAAAGGAGAAACTGCGCAAACCCGGAAAGAAAAAGGCTGAACATGGCGCGCCACCATCCGGACCTCATCTTCTGTCGCAAGCAACCGGGCATTGCGATCGGGCGGCTGTGCGAGAAGCACGACGGCGTGTGCGTGCTCTGCGACAGCTACGTGCGCCCCGCCGACCTCGTGCGCATCTGCGACGAGTGCAACTACGGCACCTTTCAGGGCCGATGCGTCATCTGCGGAAACGCAGGCATTTCAGATGCTTACTATTGTAAGGAGTGCGTTATCCTGGAGAAGGATGTGAGTCCCCCATTTTGATCCACGCTTGACCCCCATTTCACACTCCCAACAACCCTGCATTAACACGGTACAACACAGAGAGATGGATGCCCAAAGATTGTCAATCTAGGCTCCGCTAAGACAGACCTATTCTACGAGCGGAAAAAGTACTTCGCTTTGCGTCTCCCCTTTAAACCATTTCTTCAAATTAAACCAATTCTCCGTAGATTCGGATTCAAAGGCAAGCAGTAGTAGGGCATGCTGGCGTCTGAGGGGTTGGATGCGGATGTATTTACTTCACCTTGCTTCCAACAGTTTTTATTCTGCACTGACGATAAAGTCTTTGTAATTATTTATCACATATCTTGACTGATGGGTTCTTGTGGCAGGCGGCAGATCTTACATCATTTGATAGGAACTGGAAGGTATGCAGGTTGGAAGAGCTTGATCGAACACTGGATCGCAGTTGAAGTGAACTTCTCGTCTTCTTGGAGATTCAAGTAACGCCTTATCCCGTTGAGCCTTGATGTGTCCGCGAGTCCACATAGCATCAAGTTTGTGATAATTCAATACTGTGACGCAGTTCCTACTGCTATAACTTCCTTAGGCTACTTCATTTTTTAATGTCTTAAATAGCGTAGAACCCGCGTGAAGAGTAGTTGCTTTGTTGGAGGGCAGAGTTTCCCCGATGCACTCACCTATGGTCTCGAACACGTTAGATGGCAATACTCGCCTTTCCACTGGGAATAGGCACCCTCATCCGTGACAGATTGTCGCTCACGACTGCGGGCTTCGATGTTCTATTCCTTTGGGCATAGGTCTTCGTCGGGACAGAGGCAGAGTGGATTTTCAACTACTTCTTGTTTAGTCCCATTCATCCAACTGACAGTTCCCATTCCCAAAACCGAATTATTCAAAAAAAAAAGTTAATAAATAATCCCCTATTAGCGACAAGCTCCAGTATTTGGACACGATAAACTGTAGTGAGACACTTCCTCACATGCAGATTTTGATTCCAGGTTCTGCTCCTCATTCCTCCTTGTCTTCTTTCACTTTTCCATTTACAAAATTATAAAATCTACAAAATTGAGGGAAGCGAGCCGTACGTAACCAAAAAGTTATCACCAATGTCCCTTTTCAAACTATCCAATCTCCTCCGCCAAATGATACTCTCGTTGGGGCTCCACCGCTCCGTAACAAGCATATTCAGCTTCTTCCATACATTAAGGCACCTTTCACCCTCCCAATTTTCAACCAGCGCTTTCAAATACTTCTTAATTTGGGACGTGTCTTTCACGCTGGGTTGGTTAGTGCAGTCCACCCATTCCCGCAAAAGGTCAATCACATCTTGGTAGGAAGTTCGACCAATGATGTTCGGTACCTTAGGAGCGAATATTTGGGGCAATTCTAGCTGTTCAATTACAGCTGGTGGTGGTATTGGCTGGGCAGGTTGTGCAGAAAGTTGCAAAGCACCACCTTGTTGTCGCAGACTCAAAACTTCAGCCCGAATATCGGCTGGAAGGTGCTCCAAGATACTCCAGTCAATCTGCGATGCAGTGGGAAGTTCCACTTGGTGTCTCACTGCCGCCTGCTCCACAGCATGTCTCACGGGCGCCGGTTCAACGATCCGTACGCGTTTGGCGGTAACAGGAGGCGCTTCTTTCGGGTCAGCTTGCACTTGTACCTCTCCTTCTTCCTCCACAACGACGTCTCGTACTCTCTTTGCTGTGGGAGACGCAGCCGTCATAAACCGTAACAAGGTCTGTCCTTTCAGGCTTGATGAGCTCTTGTTGACAAGCTTGCTTAAATGGATCCCAACCCCGCGCAAGTCCCCTGGAGCGACTCCTAAGTCTCGAAACAACGGCATGACTTCCTGAAGAATAGCCTCAACACTGCTCACTGCGCTCTCGAGTGTCTTGCTCTTACTTAAATCCTGGCAAGGTCCACAGCCTAGCAGTTTGTATGGCTCTCCTTCATACAGCTTCTTCTTCACTTTAAGAGTGACGTGTCTGCCTTGCATGCCAGATTTATCGAGGCGGGACGCGACTTCCCCAGCCAGTTCGCGGAGGAACGTGTGCGCTTCTTGAAGGGTTTGAAAGCGGACACCCCAGTTGACTTCGGCTCCCACCGATTGACGTGGCTTGTTTTCCAGGGACCGAGTGTCTACACCACGACAGAATTGATACAGTTTGAGTCCTGGCTTGAGTTTGTGCTTTAGGAATAGCAGTACAAATTTTTAGACTCACCATTCGCCTCTCCGAAACGCTTCTTGCACTCTGCCATAGAAAACGAGACCAAATCTCCACATGTCTTAATCCCCAACTCCTCCATCTGCATTTTCAATACATAGCCCACGCCAGGCAAATCCCCCACCCCAAGCACCATAAACTCTTCCTCCGCACGTTCAGGCTCAATCAAGAATGCTCCATTCGGCTTGGCCTTCTTGGTAGCCACCCGCGCGGTGACCATGTTCGCCCCAATTCCCACCGACGCGCAACATCCCGTTGCCTCAAAAATTTGCGCCCGAATGTCCTCGGCAAGTTGAATCTCAAGGCCACTCCCGCGCGCCGCGATGCGGCTCGACACGTCTATGTAGGCCTCGTCGCAAGACACGACCATAATATCGTCCCCGGCCTCTTGAAGGATGCGGTAGAGCGTCTTGCTGCACGCATCGTATTTCTCGAATTCGTAGGGTACGCTCGTCACGTGTTTGTGTAGCGGGACGGGGCTCGAAGCGTGGTGCGCGGTGTGGTAGGCCTGGACGAGCTGCTGTGCCTTGCCCAGAAGCATGCCGTTTTTGATGCCGTATTTTCGCGCGATATAATTGCAGCTCGCTATTTCGGAGGTAGAGGTGCCCGGTGTCGGGTCCATGATACCGTCCTCGTAGCCAGTTCCTTTTGAGTGGCAGACAACAACAGGTTTGTCTTTGAGGTCCGGGCGGTCACGGATAGCAACGGAGGCAAAGAAGCAGTCCATGTCAATGTGCATGATGGTCTTGTGTCGGGCACCACTGACTGGGTTGCTCATTGGAGGATGACGTTTCAGCGTCTCAGCCTTCAGCTCCAGTACGTAATCCTTCAAGTCGCTTTTCCAGTTGGATATCTTAGAGAGACGGCTTGATTCGTAGTATTTTGTGAGGAACCCCGCCGATGTGGCCGAGTTTTTGAGTGCGAAGTTGGTGCTTTCGCGGCTTGTGAGGTTAGAGACCCCAGATTTCGATAACAAGGCCAGCGCAGCATCATTCTGCGAAGTAGCTGCAGTTGAAGCGGTCGGAGCGGAAGGTGGCTCGAGCAGGGGCTGAAACAGAGCAGCGCTACTGCGCTGAATCAAACCGTACTTGTTCCACGGAAGCAACTTCCCAGCCGCGATAGAGTCATGCAGCCACTTTGGATCCACGACTCTTCGATTCTTCCACAGCGTAATTTTGCGGTCCGTCAAGTGCGTGGCGATTATGTGCGTCACGTCCAAGGTGAGCATATCGATACAGAGAGCGCCGTTCTAAGCTCCCCAGTTGAACCAGTTTAAACTCAACAAAAATATACGATGCAGAAGAGGGATTAATGCTTACCTCCACACAAAGCCGCTTCATGTCCAGCAACGATGACCCTTCGTTATGGCCTAGGAACCCGTCAAACCAGAGCGTGACACCCTTAAGCACTTTGCTCTTTTGCGTCGGTTCATTAAACACTCCTCCGCTATCTAAATGCTCGGCATGCTGTCGCTGCTGCTTGGCGAGCTTGATCGCCATGTACTCTCGAAACCCGTCATAAGCCATGGAGCAAACGTGATATTATTAAGAAAAAAAAGGGAATACAGTATAACAGTCACTTTTTTATAGCTGTTTTCAGAGAAATCATGTGCCTTTGGAGCAATAGAAATCTCATTTGAGGTGTTGGAGAGTAGTGGTGAGATTAGGGCGTCAGTATTCAGAAAGACAAAAGTTAAGAAATGCAAAAAACAAAATAAACAAAAAAGATTTTTGGCTTAGTATTGTTGAGTAGCAATCCAGTCAGAAGAAGCAGCTCGCGCTCATGCATTGACCACTCAGTGTCAGTTCACCGCTTCCCGTCATTGCTGGCTAATCACACTGTCTCAAAATACTGGCAGTGACTCCTTACGCAAGGTATCGACCCATGCAGGAGGCACCCTCTTTCTATTAGAGTCCAGCTGGGGGAAGTGATGCTCGAGGGACCAACAGATTTATAAACGAGCAGTGCTTGTGATGAGTCCTCTTCGACGTCCCATCTGTCCCAAATTAAGCGTACTATGCCAGCAGCAACGACCACAACATGAACTGTAGCAGAGACGCAGATGTGGTCGAAGAGGAAGACAATGGAGGCAGAGGTCCTAAAGCCATCACCAGCGAGGCCCCAAATGCATCGAACATTAAGCGAAGGTTCGGAAGCAAGATTGAGAGTCTTCTCTTTGTTGCAGCGGCCAGTGAAAATCATCCGACAATCCATCACAATCACGTTCACGATCATGACATCAAGTGTCATCGAGCCACTATACCAGCAGATAAACTCTGGATGGAACACGGTCAAGGTAAGTTCAGCTTGCTTCATGTAACGATGCGATAATACCAATCTCGTCACTCAGATAGTGGGAATCACCATCATACCCTATTGCTGGGCGATTCTCCCAAACTCCTTCCTATGGAACACGCTCATGATTGGATTCTGTTTTGATCTTTTGCATTGCATTCTTGTTGCCCTTGCTTATTCCGTGATCGCTTATTATCCGTCTCAACCGACGATTTATATATGGCTGGGGCAAGCCCTTTGTGCAGCTGGTGTGCGCGTCGTAGAAATCGTTGTAAGTACTGTTCCTCCCTTTCTATATGATGAAATGGCTCTCACTGATATTTTGAAATCAGTACAATGGCAAACTCATGTCCATCATGCAAGGGGGCGAGCTGCAAGTCTGGCAATGGATTTGGTTCTGTATTGGAGGCTCGGGTATCATCGCAGGACGCGTCTACGACACTCTCTTCAGCTCGACGGCTGTCATTGGCGTCTTGCAAGTTCGGATCGGGTTGGCAATCGTATGTCTTTCTGGAGGTGGGTCATCACTTCAGGTGGTTCCTTCGCAACCCCACTTCGTCTCTCCTCAAGTTCAAACATCTTGAAATACAACCTAGTCTTTTCAGCCATCCCCGTTATATACTCCATGTCTGTGCAGCTCAAGCAGGCTATCCTCGTAGAACACTCCCAGCATCAAAACCTGGGCTCCAGTGTGCGTCATGTCCTCCAGCAGGCTGCGACGCGCCTTATTTTTGTTAACGTTATTGACGTGGGTCTAGCATTTTATTTTTTCTTTCCCGAGACGGTAGTGGCGCCGTATTTTCGCTGGTGGTTTGACAACTGGGACAACAGCCGATTGATGTATTACGCGTTGGTAAGTTGCTGGCGGCGTTTCTCACCCAATCTCATCTGACACCATCAGGATGCACTTTTGAGCAAATTGTTGAAGTCGGAGAAGGGTACGGCATCCCAACGTGCTGTGCATCAGCAAAGAAGTGCGCAACTAACAAGTGGAAGGGATGGGGCAGGGCCAGGGTCAAGCGTGAAAAGAGAGAGAACATAGTTTCCTAATTTCTGGTCATTTATTCTGAAACCAAAAATTGCATGTCAGTTACCACGGTATCACTGACCCGTCGTATGCAAACAACTTTCCCGTATCGGACAATTGGAGCCTGTCAATAACAGCAAGCATGTTGGATACGGCCTGGTCTGCCTCGACGGTCTTGTCGGGATGCACTTTGAAGGGTGCGGAAAGTGCTGTCCTCACTGTTCCTGGATGGATGCCAATGCAAATAACGCCGTCGCGCTTCAGTTCGAGTGCGACTGTTTTTGTGATTTGGTTTTGTGCGGCCTTTGAGGCGCGGTAGCTGATCCAGCCGCCGAGGCGATTGTCCTCAATCGACGAGACACGCGCGGAGAGATTGACCAACTTTGGGGGCGATAACGACGCCGCTGACGCCGAAGCACCGAAGTTGATCAGCAGCGGCGCAAAATGCTTTGCAACGAGGGCGGCACCGATTGCGTTGACACGCATGTGGGTTTCCATCGTGTTTGGGTTGAGTTGGGCAATGGCGCGCTCCGGCATCGCACCCGCGTCTGTGCGCAAGATTCCAGCGCAATTTACCAGCAGCCGCACGCCTGTGCCGTCTTTCGTTGACACAGACAAACTCGACGAAACGCGCGCTGCAGCGGCCGCAATCGATGACTCATCGCACACGTCAACGCCACCAATCACGTCACGGTCCGCATCGCCGGCACTCCCTCGCGTCGTAACAAACACCCGTGAAGCCGGGTACCGTTCCGCAAGTTGCTGTGCAAAGGCACGGCCTATGCCGCCGCGCCCACCAATCACTACAATCGACATCGTCAATTGATTTCAAATCACTGGTTATGAAAAGAAAGTTTAGATAATGGGAAGGAAACTATGAGGCGTAGGGGAGGGTGACTCGTCGCATTCCAATAACGACTAAAGCAGGCGCTCGCTTTCACACGAGCAACTGCTGTTTTCTCTAAGCATCTACTGGTTTCGTCGTGTTTAAGATAAAGTAGAAAAAGATTTAAACCCAGATATTGAGCTCACCCTCCGTTACAAGCTTCGGTAGCATAACGGCCAATTGCGCCTGTCTTTACAGCGGAGTCAATCACACATGTGCACACAGTATATTGTGGGAAATAACCTCAGCATATTGTCCGGGTGGGATTTTCAAGTTGAAGTGGTGTGTCGTGAGCACTGTGTGTTGCATTGGTTTTGACAAAACTCGTGCAAAACAAATACCCCTTTTCTACATGGAAACGGGTGCGGCGCCACCACGCGTCACGCGAAGTGCCGTGTACCCCAGTATTGCGGTAAGAACGCCTCGGAAAGGGTTACACCAGGTAGCTAACTTTAGCTGGCTGTTCCAGGCGAAGCAAGCCTCATCAGGAGTTGGAGCAGGAGCTGTGAGCGTGAAAGGTGTACCCATCAAACCCGTCTTCACCCATTCTCTGATACTTGCTTTCAAACAACAGGAATCGGGTCACTTCCGAGGCGTGCGCTTGGCGAAGTTGCTTCCCTCTCTGCCAACAGGCACACGCAACCGCCCCCGCCTGGACTGAAGCTGAAGCGCGCGACTGCGGAAGCCGGAGAAGAGCGGCTAAAGCGGCAGCGCGTGTCCGCTGACCGCCTCTCGAAGGGCGTGGCTGTTTGCGCTGAACCAGACGTCTCTTCAACCACATCATCCACGACTGTAGAACTCAAACCCTCCATCCCATCGCGACAACAACGACACCCAATATCTTCTGCGCAAATGGCCGTAAACGCGCGCGCCGCTGTCGTATCCAGAGCAAAGCTGAACGGGACCGCATCGCAACTCGCGGCCGCTCGAACTTCGACCGTTAACGCGTACGGCCTCGCGAGTGTGCGCGCAAATGTTAACACAAATACGGCGTCCATGGCCTTGCGTTCGCGCAATATCGCTGTTCACACGGCGTCTCGGCCGGCTTGGAACCAAAACCCTGCGGTCGTCTCAACCGTGCAAAAGTCAGCCATCGTCGCTCATGTTCAATCCGTACCCATTGCAAAGCCCGTTTCGGTCGCGCCGCCCCCTAAATCGGTCTTGAAGCCCGCCCTCAAACATTCCGGAAAGATTGCAAGGGGTGGCAAGGATAAACACGTCACAATCAAAGCGTTAGTGGATACAGAATCTCCGTGCTCGAGCCTTCACGTCACCGCTCATAATACTCAAAGGTTCATGGCTCCTGGAGCTCATAATCATGCCCACGCCATGGATCTGGACATGTCTCACGCGCACACCCAATCAATCTGTGAGGATGAACATGCATTAATGCCAAATCCTGTCGTGCGTGACGAGCCGGCCACGGCCTCATCGCACCGGGCTGTCGGTCCGACGGACGCAGATCCAATGCTTTTATCTGAGTACGCCGAAGAAATCTTTGAATATATGAAACTAATGGAGGTGAGAACCATGAGGAAACTTCTCGTAGCTACTAACTTTGACTCTTCAGACCAAAACAACCCCGAACCCCAACTACATGACCAACCAGCCCCACCTCACCTGGGAAATGCGTTCCCTCCTCGTGGACTGGCTGCACAGCCTGCACACGCGACTCCACCTCTTACCTGAGACGCTCTTCCTCGCAGTGAACCTCATGGATCGGTTCATGAGCCTTAAGCAGGGTGTGGGGCGAGACAAGTTCCAGCTCGTAGGGCTCACGTGTCTGCAAGTGGCGTGCAAGTACGAGGAGGTGATGGTGCCCAGCGTTGCGGTGCTCGTGCACATGGTGCAGGGCGGGTACAGTGCGGAAGAAGTTTTGAAGGCGGAGCGGTTTGTATTAGGGATGATTGGGTTTGGGGTCGGGTACAATGGGCCTGTGCCGTTTTTAAAGCGCGTGCTGGCGGTGGATGCGAGGGGGGTTGGGGAGGACAGAGACGCGGCGAGGGAGGTGTCCAAGGTATCGTTGTTGGCGAGGTATTTTTGTGAGGTAGTGCTCTTGGATCCGGCCTTTGTTGGGGCTGTGCCGTCAATGGTTGCCACTGCGGCCGTGTTTTTGGGTAGGAAGATGCTGGAAGTCGGGTCGTGGGTAAGTTTAAATCTAGTTCCTCATAGTGCATCCTCCAAAGTGAAGGTTTCTTGTATCTTAGACACCACAACATGAGGAATCATCAGGATTTTCGGAGGAGCAACTGTTTAACTGCGCCAAGGCCATGTACTCGTCAGTGTCTCAAGTGACTGTTGAGGCCGCCGTCTACATTAAATATTCAAGTAACAAGTTTGCGCATGTCGCAGCATTTGTTAAAAACTTTGTTTCGTCTAACGTTGTTAATTGACGCAAATTAGAATTCGGCCACACCTTTCTCATAACCAATAAACAAAGACTTTTTTATACGATGATTTGATCCTCTGCGTCCACGCCTTCCTGTCCCATCTGTGCCACTCTGCCTGTTTGTCGCAGGTTCTGAGGTGATTCGACGTCGGCTTCAACGACTCCCTCGTCCGTCCACCTTTACCCACTGTGGCTATGCAACCGACTGTCACAAATATCATCTATCGAAAGTGCGTCACTAGAACTGGCATGTAAGTCCAACCACCAACTGGATAGCAGCCCAAAACGCTTTTGTGACATGAATCCTCGTTGTCGTTCCATGATGCAAAATTATGGCAGAACCAGACGTTGCAAGCCCAGAAATCAGCGAGCTCACATCCTTTCTCGGAACAAAGGCGCGGGTTGCAGCATCGGATGGGCGCGTCTTTACCGGCGTCTTTATGTGCATTGATAAGCAAAAGAACGTTATTCTCAGTGGTGCGGAGGAGTTGAGCGTTGGGGTGGATGAAGAAACTGGCGAGAAGAAGGGTGAGCCGTCTCGCGAATTGAAATTTTGGAATCTAATGTATTGAATTAGATGAACGGCGGTATGTGGGGCTCATCATGGTTCCTGGCAAGCACATGGTATCTATGGCCGTTCAGCACTACGCTTGACCTACGCCCATCCCATACATCTTCAGAATGAAACGTTATTGTGCGGTCATCTTTCCCCTTGTGTGCCTGCGAGTAAACACTTGGTACGCTTCGTTTTTCTTTTCGCCAACAGCTTGTGATTGTGATGCCAGTGCGGATACTGAAGCGACAGCCTCGCAGACGCTGCCGTTCGCCTCGCTCCGGGAGCGTCGTGGCGGTGAACGAGCGGGTGTTTCCACTGTGGATCCACGCCTCGTCGTCCCGTCCCGCCAACACGGAGAATTACGCGCAAAGGTTCAGCGAGACCAACCCGAACGTTACCAACTTTGGCGTAGCGAAGATGATGTCAATGGCAACGAAAAGAAGCGCTGAAGCCCGCGATGCCGTGGCCGCGCTCAGGCGCTTTACTCGTTCCCGAACGGTCCACACTTCCCGCAATGTTTGGATCATCCAATCGCGGAGCTCGCTCATACAGGCTTGAATGCACCCGCAGAAGATTCGCATCGGGAAGCGGCGGATCGAATGTATGCAGCTCTTGAAGCCGCCTTGGAGTCAGCAGCTTGCAACCATCAGCATTGCTTCCCTCTGGTCTCAAGCAGCTCATGAAACAGGCTCCCTTGGAACTGGCTTCTCTACTACTCGATTTATACGTCATGGATGTGGAAACTCCGCTGCAGCCATTTGCACTCCACAATCATCGACTTTGTGCCCTAGGCCAGCTGGGTGATGCATTCTATGGTGCGTCATACTGTCATGTGGAAAAAATTATACTGATGCTTTCGTTGTTAGTCCATCCGACTCAACTTCACTCACATCAGTCTCATCCCAGCCCATTGATTCTCAACTCGACCACCCCAGCATCCATCCCGTGAGCACTCAAAAGTTCTTGAAACACTACTCAACAATCCTTTCACGAGGAATCGAACCCATGCAAACCTGTACAACCACTTATGCATGTGTGCTTCCACACCAAAACCGAATCTTTCTCTCTAATCGTGGAAAAGACCTTGTCAGCACTCTTGCGCTTCACTGAACCTACCAGTGAAACTTTCATTCTCCTCTTCAACAATTTCAAGACTTAACGCGTGTCGAACACATTGCTCGGGGCCTCGAATCAACTGCGCACCTGCGCCATCTCTTTAAAGTCGATATCCTCCAGGAAGCCCTCTTAAAAGCCCTTGTGCGCACAGGCGGCCTCCACGTCTGCCTCGAATATCGCGCACGGCTTCAACGCGTCCTCGGCGTGCCCCTACGCGCTGCGCTATATGTGTTGGACGCTGCTGCGCACGGGGCAGAGGGCGATGTCGCGCGCTTGTACGTGTTAATAGCAGACACGGTGGTGAAGGCACTGAAAGCCCTTGTCGGGAACGCGAACGAGGCATGGGATGCACTCCGGGTGTGTACGCGGTGGATGATGGAGGCTCGCGCATGTTCATCCAAAAGGGAGTTGTACGGGGTAATTTAGTTCTTCGGGAGACTGGGTTTTTAAAATCGACTGTGCCAAATGCGAATGTTATCGTGCATAGAAATGAGAAGTCACAAAATGCCTTGTACCACTCATGTGAAGGGAAAATGTAGGAAGACTTTTTCACGCTGCAAAAAAGTTGCACCCGACTTTCTACATTCAAGATTACGCTAACCACTGATTTTCAATTGTGACAGTTTCCAGTGTGGCTCCAAAACGAAAAAGTGGCAGGCTATGGAAGGACCAGGCTGATAAAGAGGGTCACATTACCAAACTTTCTTCCACTTATATTCCTTACTCAATCTCTTCTACCTATCAGCACCCTTAATATATCAACCAGTGCAATTACGCAAAAAATATCAACTAGTGCAATTACGCAAAAAGTGGAACAATAGAACGATTACGTTTAGTAGAAGATTCGGCGCCAGTCACAGTACGAAGGTGATCCAATATATCGAAACCAAATGCCAAGGCAAGTTCAGTTATGAAAACTTGCTTCTATCAGAAATGAAGCGATTCATAGCCTTCTGTGGGTCTCGGTCTTGGCTATCCAATGGTGTGGCTGTCACGGACACTTCCTGCGTTCGGGAAATTTTTTCTATCAAACACAAGGGTACTTATTGAACGAATTCCGTTCCTTTGCCGCAACGAAGGCGATGGGCGTGACGAAATGTTCATGCGACGTTTGCCTACACTCTTCGACCGCAGTAGTTCGTGATGGGCGCTTATAGCTCAAATCGAAGAGATTTTGGGATGAATACGTTCTTTATTCTTTTTGATCAAGTGTATGTCATTGATGGAGAACGTAGGTGGTCAGTCTCCACGACGGAGCTTGCTTTGGCGAGATTCACGAAAGTGTTGCTAACAGCCATAGTACAAGCAGCACGAGCCCCTGTACGTTGCAGACTCAGTTACTGGACTTGATGATTCCAGATTAGGTGATGTGAAATTCCTCATGACTGAGTAACAAGCGCGAATCGTGGGAGGGACTTCCCCGAATGCGAAAGGCGCAATAGATCGCCTAAATGATGTTGGATGTGAAAGGTTTTATTTTTGTAATGAATGGAGAGTTGGGTGCCTTGCTTGGGTTACTCGGATCAGGAACTCTGCCAGCCGCAGCTCCCCCCTCCTCCATCCCTACTGTCAGCCATGACAAGGCCTCAAATCAGCTTCCACGCGATGAGATGCTTCGTCTAATTGCGAGGTTCAGCCCTCTGTTGCCTTCGTCGATGCACCACTAACGCAGCTTCAATACAGCCAACTCCTGTTTTACAATTTCACCGACGCCGCGCGCGCCGTAGATTCTTCTCCGACTCTCACTGCATCGCCGCGTCTCGCTGAGCTATGCTTTGAAGCCAACCGTAAAACTGCGGAATCTGGCCAAGGCGATGGAAGCGACCCTTCACCGGCCAAGCGTGCCCGCATCGCGCTCTCGACTGCTCCAGTGCGGCCAGGTATGTGTTGTTGGGCACTTTCGTCACGGCCTGATACAACCCTGAAAAAAGCGCGGAACCCGTCCCAATACATTTCCTGGTTCGCCACACAACACAAGGGCGTCGTTCGTGGGGCCGCGTTCTCAGCAGACGGAACCTACTTTGCAACATGTAGCGCAGACACGTCCCTCAAGGTGGTCGATGTCGCCAAAATTCACAACTGCAGAAAGGACAGCTCCTCCGCCTCCACGGACAAGCCCGTCGTTCGCACGTACTACGACCACCAGGGTCCCGCCAATGACGTTGCATTTCATCCAAATGGATCCACCCTCGTCAGTTGCAGTGACGATCAGACGATCAAGCTGTACGATTTGCAGCGCGTCAATGTAAAGCGAGGGTACCGCTATCTGCAAGATGCATGTCCCGTTCGATGTGTCAGCTTCCATCCGAGCGGGGATTTTTTGCTCGCGGGGACGGACCACGAATGTGTGCGCATTTACGATATTCAGACTTTCAAATGCTTTCGTCCCACTACACCTGCTGTGGGGGAACTCTCCGGATCCATCACAAAAGTATGATTACTTTCATGACGAAGCAATTTTGGCTGACAATCACAATATAATGGAAAAAGGCCCAATTCTCTCCGTCGGGCAACATCTTTGGTGCGTGCCTATGATTCGGGGGTTTAATGTCGTACTTAAAGAGCACATTTTTTTTCGAACGTATCACAGCAACTTCCTCAACCGATGGGACCATCCGCATCTACGACGGCGTAGGTGGAAAACTCATCAACACCATCACGCAAGCGCACGGCGGCGCTAGCGTCTCCTCCGTAGAATTCTCCCAGAACGGAAAGTGGCTATTGTCCTGTGGTCTTGACTCGTTACCGCGCGTCTGGGACTTGGGCTCGGGACGGGTCGTGCAAACTTTTGAAGGGTCCTCGCAGCGAGTGAGACTCTCCCTTTCTGTTCTGAATATCCAAGGCGAGACATTTTCTCACAGTTGCGTTGCCCCAGAACTCGTCCATCAATGCTACTTTTTCTCAAAAGGATCAGCTCATTCTCTCTGTGGATGACGTGAGCAACAGCGTGGTAGTTTGGGACGCCAAGACGGGCGCCCTCCTGCAAAAAGTGAGTACAATGCATTCGGGGCCTGTCAGGTCCGTGATTGCTTCACCTGTGGATGGAGGCTTTGTTACCGTATCGGATGACTGTCGCGCGCGGTATTGGTTTCCAGAGGAGAATTTGTAAAACCGGAGGCAATAAAGTCTCGAATTACCAGTCGTGCAAGATTTGGCCGTAAAACAATGCACCTCAGCCACATTGATGTGCCGTGCACCAACTCGGAGGCGTCCAAGGACTGGTACCTCGCTGCACTGAAGCCGCTCGGAGCCTGTGTCCAGATGCAGTTCCCGGAGGAGGCAGGCAATGTGTATGGGATCGGATCATCGCCCGATAACATAGTTCTGTGGCTGGGTCCCGTGAATCCTGGTTGCGGGGAATACAAGGGCGCCGTATCCGGCCACATCTGTTTCAAGGGGGATACGCGCGGTCAAGTGGATGCCTTCCATGCGGCAGCGATTGCTGCGGGCGGGACAGACAACGGAAAACCCGGCTTGCGACCTCATTACCATCCCAACTATTATGCCGCCTTTGTCAGAGATTTGGATGGACGCAACATTGAGCTTGTCACGTTTTCGACGGAAGAATAAATACAACGAGAGTTGTTTGTGCTGATTTTGGCGCCTTGTGTATGCTCACAGCGAGTTGCTAAAAGCGTTTCTCTTATTCACTCTTCTATCGCAAATCCAAACGCATCCACGACGTTGCTGCGGATCCTCACAACGTACAGAAACTCAGAATCCAACAAACCCTCCATAACTTGCCGGCAGCGTTGAATATGTTTCTGATTCCCACCGAGACAATATTCTAGCCGCGCCAGGTCCAGGACTTTGCAGAGAGGCTCAGATCCGTCTGAATCAAACACACTGACAAAGAGAAACGAGTCGACGCCAAGACGCAGGCCAGATGCCACAAGCTGCTCCTGTATCCGTCCCCGCTGAAGAAGAGCAAACGTCTGCGCCCCGCTCAAGACGGCCGCATGTTCAGACAAATGCTGTGGGCCACAACGGCCCTTGTGGCCTGCCTTCCAGTCAGCAACTTGGCACTCCTTTCCGCAATAATAGGCAAGACACATTTCAGCGCCGCACTTCTTGAACTTTTTGGACGGGTCAACTTTTTCACACGACTCGCACTGCCGGTTCTTTTTCGCATCCTCGAGATAGCGGCAGTAGAGGTTGAAGTCGCGAATCGCATCCATCCCGGGGCTAGAGACGTGGTTGCGGTCATCCACCAACTTTGTAATAGCAGACAAGACACGGCGTTCGGCTTTGAAGCTCTTCCAGCAGACTTTGATATCCATGGACGACTGGAGGCAGCTAAAGAAGGATACAAGGATGCCGTCGTACTGAGTATCTACATCGAGAATATGCCTCGTGAGCTTCACTGCCGGTGTGAAGAATCCGTGATTCAAGAGCGCAGAGACGAAACCATTATCCTTCTGCTCTTGGTCTGATGCCATGAGGTGCACGCAGTTACTAAGGATACCGGGAAAGAGGGAGCTGCCAACATTTATCTCACTATCCGCGAACATTTCGATCAACGCGGTGAACAGCGACGCCAACCTAAGTTTGACTTTCTTCCCCGGTTCCCGGATTTCAAGCACTGGTATCAATAGCGAGACAATCACTCCAGAATATACAGGGTTGAAGTTGGACGTCACAGCTTCTAGCTCTTGAATTGTAGTGTCAATTAATAGGGGCTCCATTTCAGTCGGAATCTGGCTGTGAGCAAATATGTCGGCGAAAACACGCATATAAAGCCGTCTCGATACATCATCCGAGCCTCCAATTCCCAACTGCTCAAGTGAGATGAACCGTGAGACAATTGGTGTGTCGCCGAATCGCTCCATTGCCTCGCCAAAACAGATTACGTCGTCCTGAGTGAGCTTGAGCCTGGATCCGTGGGCAGCGAGGATCGTGATGAATGCGAGTATTTCAACAGTGGACTGGGATGGAGCCCGCTCGAATGTGAGCTCGAAGAGGCGGGGGATGAAGGTGGCGGCGTACGGATGGGGGCCCTCGCCAAGGCCCTTTTCTTCTCGCTTGAGTAAGAGCTTGAGGAGAAAGCGCATCGCGAAAGCGCTCCGATGAGGGTTGAAGTTGGAGTTGGTGGTGGCGAAATGGACCAGACGCTCGACAGCACCGCCACGCAACAAAGCTGCCACGGAGGCGCCGTCGCAAAGAAGCTGTCGAAAGGCTACCGAATGCACTGACGAGACTTGCCTTCCCTTTCTGGTTACCCTTCTTAAAACACCATCCACCTCCATCTCAGACCCTTCTCCGTCGTCTTCCGTTCCAGCATCGTCTCCTTCAAACTCAGAAGGCCACGATCGCTCCCACTCCGAAACGAACCGGCCCGAGTCAGTCAGTGCAAGGTGCTTCGCCGCTCGTACGTCGTCGTCCGTCACTCGCCCATGTGGCGCAAACTTGCGTGCAAACCACGTCAGCGTCAACAGCAGGATCACAATCGGTGCAATGTACCCCATCTTGATGTGTGTCGATGAACAGTCCCGCGTTCGGAAGTGAGAACTTCTAAGAAAATTGCCGAGTAAATCTGTTCCCTATCTGAGAAGGGAAAATCAAATAATTAAGTCACTTACTTCAAGAAAGAATCAACACAGCTCCGAGCACGATATCAAGTCTCCATACCGCCGCACAACAATGTAGAACCAACGCCTCTCGCTTCCCAATTACCGTCATGCACGCACATACTGTCGCGTTATCAGTCAACTAGACGGAATTCAAGATTCCTTTTTCATCGGTTGTTTTTGAAGGCATTCAGGATAGGGTGATGTAACTGAACCACAGCAACAATATGAAGTGATGATGTCAGTGACTATGATCTTTCCTTTTACACCTCTTCTCAGGGGGTTGCACTTACTGGCAACAAACCTACCCGACATTGACAACGATTCATTTAAAAGTAAGATTATATTTAAAACTAAATTACAAGCGTGTAATGATCTATAAGATCGTGATACACCAGTGCGGGTATGTAATGATCTATAAAAATTCTTTGAGTTATAGATACTAAATAAGATAGTTACCAACCCGCATCAAAAATTATCTGTGTTACAAGATAGTTATGCTACGAAAATTATACGATGCTATACCTGTAATTCTTCCCTGGCAGAGAAAGTTCACTGAAGCACTTCTGTGATAGTGCGAGAGATGCATCGAATTTCACCGAAAATCCACGATCGAGATGTCTTCTTCCTTGCCAGCAAGCGCCACCGAGACCATGAACTCGCTCCTGTCGAGCTTCAAGCCATTTGCTTCCACCGTTGCCAGCCAGGCATCCAAGGGTATCTCACAGGGCCTCCAGGTATTTTATATTACGGGCTCGCGCAGGCAGCGCCTCTTATGTGCCATGCACCAGTTTACGAAGGAGGCGATGGGCCGAAGCAACGATGTGACGGAGCTCCCAGAAGCCTACAAAACCCTCGAAGTGCAGGTGGATGCCGTAAAGAACCTCCACGAGCAGTTCTTGAAGATCAGTGCCAACTACACGCGAAAAGGTTACGACTACCAGCCACCGCTCTCTGACACGGCTCTTAACTACGCTTCGACGATGAAGCAAGGATTC